>JAHWFO010070108.1:66053-88473 GCA_023313115.1 Rhysida immarginata | reverse complement strand
AATAATAATAATAATAATACTCTCCTACTCCTTTGGAGTCATACAGTGGACATACTCTCCCAAGGTTATTAGAATAATAAGGTTGCGCGCTCAGAGCAGATCTCGCAACTTCTCACACAATCTCAAAAAGATCCCGGCGTGCTGTGACGCATCCAGAGGCGAAGTGAAGCGATTAGCAAATGAATCAGCGCGAATTTCGGTTTGATTGAGGCATTATTAGGTATTTTCGTGGAACTCATGAGAGCTATTTCGGAATAAAATTGTTGCTCGATACTGCCTACATCCTGATGAAGTGAATATAGAGTAATTAAACTTTAAATTTTATTGTTCAAATGGTTTGCAACTGTGCAATAGCGTGTTGCCAGAATGAAGGAGAGGTGGAAGGCATTTAGTTCATCTCTTTTCCCCAGGACTTTTTTGCTATAACCCTAAACATTGAATTTATTTTATTACGCATCTAATTTTTTATAGTTTCTTTTAAATTTGACTATACGAGAATTCTCTTGTCTATGAAAGCTTACTCAGTCAATTTTCATTTTTTCTGATCGATTCAGAATTATTGATATAAACAGGAATAGATGAGATTCCTCTTCTATTCATAACTTCATTTACTGTAAAATCAAAGTTCCAATAATATAGCGACTTCATCGTTTTAGTTTAATTTTCAGAAATTACATTTCATGCAATTAATTAATATTCAATTAATTTCCGACCATTATTATGTAAAATTAATTCATACTTTTTGTTTGCAATATACCGTCGTGATTGTATCTTTTTAACTGCTTCAGTATCTTGCCTCTGGGTGACGTCATCAACTTTGCTTGAATTCGACCAATAGGAGGGAACCTTCCTGAACGCGCAACCTTATTATTCTAATAACCTTGATACTCTCCTACTCCTTTGGAGTCGTACAGTGGACACACACAGATCTTGAGGGACTTGAAAGGAAACAACGTAAACTGCTTACAAAGCACAGAAAGCATCATCCACATGCAGCTATTGAAAGACTCACCCTGCCTCGTTCAGAGGGAGGCAGAGGTCTTGTTGACATAACAGATCTACACCAGAAACAGACTCAGTCACTCAGAGAATTCTTTCACTCTAAACAACACACATCACCATTACACAAAGCAGTCTGCATGGCTGATACAAAATACACACCTCTGAATCTGAACAGCATGCAGAACACCCATAACATTCCTACAACATGCACTAAACTTCAATCATGGCTCGGAAAGCAACTCCACGGTAGATATCCTTCTGGCCTCAACCAGTCACACGTCGACAAAAAAGCGTCGAACTTTTGGTTGAGTGAAGGGAGTCTCTTTAGGGAAACTGAAGGAACCATGATTGCCATACAAGACCAGGTTATTAACACTAAAAGTTACAGGAAATATATTATCAAAGATTCGACTGACGGGTCTTGCAGGAAATGCCATATCGCAGAGGAAACCATCCAACACGTCATATCCAGTTGCAAAATACTCACGCAGACAGATTATTTATACAGACATAACCAGGTAGCCAACATCATACATCAACATCTAGCTAAGATACACAAGCTAAGGGACATTCACACTCCTTACTATAAATATATCCCCGACACTGTCTTAGAGAACACCACACATAAATTATATTTTGACAGAGCTATAATCACTGACAAAACTATCCCTCATAACAGACCAGACATTACACTAGTAGATAAGCAAAACAAAGTGACTTACATAATTGATATCTCCATCCCCAACACACACAATTTACAGAAGACATACACCGACAAAATCACTAAATATACGGATCTTGCACATGAAATAAAACGCCTTTGGGGAGTTAACAGAGTACACATTGTTCCTATCATTCTTTCTGCCACTGGGGTTATTCCACACTCACTACACAAAAGCCTGTCAACACTAAATTTAGACCCACACTTATACAAAACCTTACAGAAAGCCACAATTCTAAACACCTGTCACATAGTAAGGAAATTCCTACACCCAAACATCAATACTCCCACGAGTGCATAATTTTCCCTCCCTCGCATTTGAGTCCCTTGGGCTTTGGCCCTCTTTTGGGCCCGCCTCTGGGATTGGCTTCCGGACTAGATCCGAGTTTGGCTTCCCCAAACAATGACAATAATAATAAAAAAATAAATAAATAAATAATTTTTCTTTTATTTACAATAACATAAATTTTGTACGAAACTGTATTATAAAAAGTAATTAACCTA
Source organism: Rhysida immarginata (assembly GCA_023313115.1). Taxonomy (NCBI): domain Eukaryota; kingdom Metazoa; phylum Arthropoda; class Chilopoda; order Scolopendromorpha; family Scolopendridae; genus Rhysida; species Rhysida immarginata. The sequence goes on along the minus strand of JAHWFO010070108.1, from coordinate 86,246 downwards.
AATAAAATACTTTTTTATTATTAATAAATCAACCAACAGTTTCTTAGGAAGACTTGCTTGAGCGCAGCATCACGACTCCACGGCACGGACGTCATCGTCAATCGTTCATGACTCCATCTCCTTGGCGACTCAACTCAGTGGAACGCTGTTGCTCCTCATTCGTCACAAAGCGAAAAAAAACTTACTTGGCTATAATCAAATTAACTCATTTAACAACAGAACCTTTCATCAGTTAATTGTAATAAATAACATGTATATGATCAGCATAACATTCATGCGAAAATTCCCTTATTCCTGGTGTTCGAAAAGGAGAACGAGCTTATGATGGCCGCAACATGACCATGCTGCCCGGGAGTTTTTGTTCGAAAAACCACAAAACGGAAACATAAACAAAAACAAAATATTTAAATTATCATGCCATTTATTTTCTTCGAATTCATTCCCAACAATACTCTTTTGGAAGCTGGTCTGATCTTCTAGGAATTTTTAACACGAAACAATCCCAGCCTCCAACAGAGAACTCAACAATGCCGCCATCAACAATACAATCGCCACGCTATAACAATACACGGCCACAACAATTCACAAACAAAGAGGACATCGTAAATCGCCAATTTTACAGGTAAACATTAACTTTTTAACTCTGCCTTATCAGTAAACGTTAATTCTACTACACAGGTAAACAAAATAAAACAAAATAACACGCACTGAACAATTGATCGCAAGTGACCACATGATGCACATTGATGACATATGAGCAACGGTATTTGCGCTATATTTTCGCCGGACACATGCGACACCCAAAACTGACATGGAATGTCACAAAATAATTACTGTATCATTTCAAAAAATAAAAATAATGAAAGTGAGGCCAATGAAAACGAGACTGAAGACGTTGAGGCTGATGAGCATGAGAATGGAGATTTTCATCAACTTTTTGGAGATCAGATGAAAAAGAAACAGTCTTTGATGGCTTTTCCACACAATGAATTTGTTATTATAAGTTTAATTTTCTTGTAATTACACAAAAACTGCTTGTAATAGTTCTGTTCTATAATAATTTTTTTTCCTCTCATGTGTTGCCTTTTTTTTGCCTCGACTTACACTCGAGTCATGGCACTTTTCCACTTTTTGGGGTAAAAAAATCGGGGGTTGGTTTATGCACGAGTATATAACGTTACTTTCCATTTTATAACAATATTGTTAATATAATTTCTGTAAATTTAATTTGCGATTTGCGGTATTAATATAACACAAATCGCCAGTGTAAATGAAAATTATTGCGATTTGCGGTATTCTAATTTCCTCATGAACTTACATGAAAACATAAAAAAACATATTACTATTAATTAAATTTTTGGTTCCAAAATGTTTAATACCTACCCAATAAACTATCTTCTTTTGAAATAAAATAAATTCATACGTCAGTGTATCAATACTTTGGCTGCATCGCATGTTTTCACCCTGTCCCAACTTTTATGGAAATGAGGTTTGTACAATTTATCTTAGCCAGTCAGGGAAATATAAAACAGAAGGATTACAGATAGTGATAAGAGATAATAACCAATGAAGTTATTTTACAAGAATAAAAGGCAATGACTAAATAATACTATTTAAGAAAGAATATGTTTAGAAAATTGTAACCTATCATTGACAGACATAGGGCCCTAGTCACTATTAAGTAAATTTCCAGTAGATTTTTTTATTGCAAATTTCCATGGATTCAAGAAAATACAACAATTTTCGGTCCTTAATTGTATGGAGATAATTTGATGGCCCTGTTTTAAGACATGGTCTGCGAAGCTAGAAATACCTAATTTAGTATTTTTTTTATACAAGAAATGTGCTCTTTAATTCTTTTTTCAAAGCTTTGAATATCTCCATATTACTAAGGACCGAATATTGTTGTATTTGCAATAAAAAAAAAGTGTACTGGGGCCTATGCCTGTCAATGATTGATTACAGTTACTAAACATAACTTTTCTTAAATAGGATTATTAGTTATAGCCTTTTATTCTTGTAAAAATAACTTCATTGGTTATTATATCTTTTATCATTCTCTGTAATCCTTGTGTTTTATATTTCCCTGATTGGCTAATTGTTATTGTCTTATTTGTAAAATAGCCTGATTAGTTGTTAATGGCTATATATACTCACTCTTTCCACTTCCAATTTACACACTGATGAAGAGGACAGGGTCTTCGAAATGTATATCCGTGGTTCCAGATTAAAAATCACATTTGCGGAATTGTGGCTTCTTGTCTTATTTTGTTTGTTATTACAGTTTGTCCACCGTTTTTGGCATTATACCATTAGTACTATCTGGGAGGAATTTTTATATAAATCGGGACAGTCAGGACTGAATAATCGAAATTGGAACAAATAAGCGTCTTGATTTACCTTCTAAAAAAACCCTGACAACGGGTGAAAAATCGAGATGTCTGGTCACTTTAATTTTATAGATGGTCCCTATGCAGCTGTGAACCAGAGGGCATAAACAGCAAATTTCCTGAATAACCCATTTTTTTTATGCAGCCTGTCAGGGAAATATTAGTCGGTCAAACTGCAATTCTTTAGCAATTATGAAATAGGAAATTATGATCATTATTATGGGTGTTAATTTTTTTTTAAATAGCAAACTCTATGAAGTCGAGATATGAAGACATTCAGATTTTCTTCCATTAGTAAATTGCTCATATTTACTGATATTGTTAGTGAAAATTAATATTTGCTTATATTGTCCTAGTATTTATTTTTTAACAGTAGATTTGTTTTGTAAGCTTTGTATTCAGATAATTACATGTATTAACAAACAAGTAAATAAAATTAATAGATAATTTATATGTAGGTGAAAGCCAATAAGTAGGTCACAACTGTTTTATTTAAAAATACTAAGTAATATAACAAATTTGAAAGAGCTTATTATAGCATGTACATTTTCCCTTTATTTTTCAATATAATTTTCACAAATGTTGAAGCACTTGTTCTGTCACTTGATCAATATCTTGGTTTTTGATCTGACTTGTCTCAGATAATTCACATCTCCAATTGAACCTCATCATCCACAACATGTTTCCTGCCAAACTGATTGTTTTTTGTTTTTTTTTATTTATTTTTTTTTTAATTTTTTTTTTTAAGTAGACTAAACAGATTAGAATCATTCTAACTAAGCCAGATGAAATTTGTTCAGTAATCAATGTTCTTCTAGGTTAATTGGACGACATGAGATTTGGCATTGTCCACTCCTCTAATCAATAGGTCTGGACATTGAATCCCAAAGTATCAACAAAATTCAGCCTTCACATTCTTATATTGCCTCTGAGAATATACTAATAGCATTCCTTAGAATACCGAAAATATCCTACCCTACAATAATGGAAGAGACGGCACACGGTTATTGAAAAAGTGGTATTTTATTTTATTTTATTTTTTTTTATTTTGTTGGACATTCGGGAGCTGGAATTACATCAGCAACCCTCCTGGGCATACTTTCTACAAGGTTCTGATAAACAGCTTCCATTCTTGCTGCAAGAACCTAGGCATGTCAGCAGTGGAATTTGGATATGGCTCTCTAACCCTCACTCAGTGCTCCAACTTGTCCCATAAATGTTCGATTGAGTTAAGGAAAAATGAAAAGTAAAAGTATATGTATGCTTAAAAAGTTGGTTTTTTTTATTTTATTACAGGGTCTTCACAAAGTCTGGATCCTATTTAAAAAAAAATCATATTTATTTCAAAAGTAGGTATACGGAGGTGTGGTAAACTGCAAAAACTCTAAATTTAATCAAGTTTTGTTACAAATGTTCAATATGCTCCCCTCCTGCTGCACAGCACACATCCAGGCGATTATCAAACTCCTCCTAGCATATCCGTGTAACACTGTTCACCCAAATTCGATTTTTAAAGTCTTCCAAATCAGTAGGTAAGGGTGGCACAAAACCTGCGTCCTTGATGAAGCCCCACAAAAAGAATCGTGGAATCTCAAGGGTCATACACAAAGAGCTAAGTCTCGTTACCCTTGCAGCCAGTCCACCTTTGAGGGACTCCCTGTTCACTCCCAAGGTGCCCTAGAGACCTCTAGAAGCAACCAAAAAATTGACAACATCCTCTTTTGAATAATGAAAGGGCCATTCACCTAACGTAATTGGTTCACGTGCTATACCCTTTAGAAATCTGATCCAGACTTTGTGAATACCCTGTATTATGAAGTGCAAATCATAATTTAAGTAATAGAGTAGGTCGGCCATGGTAGTGATCCCAAGTGCATAATTTTGAAATGTACACACAAAGAGCAACACATTTATGTATTTCAAACATAAACGACATTGTACGAAGATACACAAAGGAATAGGAATTTCAGGGCATTGCGCCATGGGAAGTGATTGACATTCATGTCTGCGTGCCACTGCCTGATGGAAGCGAAAATCACATGGTGCATTATCGCCATGAAAGTAACAATCCTCATTACCATAAAAATTTCCACAGTGTAGAAAGCACCTAGTTGTCCAAAATGTTATTGTAGGCTTCAGAGTTCAAATTGCCTTCAACTGCATCCAAGGCTCCCAAGTCATGCCAAGAAAAACACCTCCACATTATGACTCCATTACCACCTCCAAACTTCATGGTTGAATAAATCTACTCAGATAAAAGGCACTCCTCTAGCATTTGCCATACCCAGACATGCTCATCCAAATGGATCAGTGTCATGTGATACGTCTTTCCATAAAATGTTTTTTCACTCTTTGAAAGTCCAATGTCAGTGTTCCAAACACTACTAGAGCCTGGCAGCCTTGCTGTTTAAGGTGTTTGTCTTGTTGTTTAGCTACACAACCGTGAATACTGTCCGCACGCCACGAGAAGACTGCTGAGTTGCTTAATGTGCTCGTATGGTGTCGCTGTACTTGTAGATCAGTCTATAGTTATGAAGGAAGGAAGAGCGCTAAAGTCAAGTAGTGCAAAAATGACTTCTGGCCGTGTTTCCAAACAAATGAAAACGTTTGCATGGAGAGGTAGATACCTGAGAAATATGAAAAAAATAATTGAAGAAAATCGCCCTATTGTTTACATCGATGAAACATAGATCGACTCAAATTTGGCTTTTTTCCACCAACACTGAATAGATTCATCTGCAACTGCAGCTACATCATACGAGCACATTAAGCAACTCGGCTGTCTTCTCGTGGCACGCGGACAGTACTGAGTGCAGGTGTTTCCTTCCACAAAGTGCTATAACTCACACTGATTCCTATTGCTTGTTGGAACTCCTTTTTGATGATGTGGAGTGAATCACAAGAGCCTGACGCTTCAGGACCCAATGGCTACATTCAGTGAATTTTGGAGATCGTCCAACGTCGGGCGTGCATGTTCCGATGCCTGTAGTTTAATTTCTTAACATCACCAATAGTTGAATGTGACTCTGAAAATTTTACAGAAATTTAACTAATAGTCATGCCCGATTATTATCCCTCTCTTAAAGTAATTAAGTTTCCTTGGTTTAGCCATTCTCTACCTACAATAACATTATACAAGCAAGTTACCACACTAAACTATAAAATCACTTCAGCGGTTGATGTGCAAGTCAGATTTCATGTAAATTAGGTGTCAATTCCATTAAAAAGTCCTTAACCACTATGCCAGTCACAAGCTAGATAGGAATGTTGAATGGAAGGGGTGCAGATACCTCCATCTGTAAAAAGGACCAAGACGACAAGTAGTCATTCTACATTGGGTGACTCCAACGGGCAATGGGCTTATTGATGATATCATCATCATCATCAACATCAGTGTACCTATCCCTTCTTATGCCATAGCTGGGAATATTTTTGTTAAGTACAAGGATGATTATTATTAGAAAAGGTTGCTTTTGCATACTGACAGATGTGTCATTCTAGACAGTTTCCATACTGCATTTTCCAGAAATTAGAATAGTCGTGCATTATGCTGCAAGTTTAAACTGAAAATGCCTATTGTACTTTTTGCATTTTTATTTGCCTTGCAGCTAAAAACTCTTCTACACTATTCTATTCTTAATTGAAGGACAACCAATGTGTGTGATAACTACTTTCCTAAAACAGGAAGGGTTTCCTTTTGAGCATCCTTTTCAAAATTTCATTTTGTTCACAAAAAACATTAAATACAATATTTCAGCACAGCATTCATTTAGATTTGAGTTGGAATATACACAATCAGCTTTCTTATAACAATTGTGATTTATTTATTGACTTTCCCATATAAGCTTAATAAGATGAAAAAAATTATAATGAAGCTTTTTTTTTTTTTTCTTTTTTGGACAGAAAGATCTCCGTATGTCAGATGGAACAATTGAAGACACCATTGAAATTGACACATTCATTGGTGAAAATAATCAACACAGGAGTAGTAATTGCAGTAGTCCTTCTCGAGATTATTGTGATCTACCTGAGGAAACCATCAGTGATATTCATAATGACATTTCCTATATTCAAGATAATCCAAAGGAGTTTTATTCAGAAAGTGAAAATTTACATACAGAAATTGGCAATGTGCGTTTTGAAGACTCTGATTCCAAAGACAAATCTATTCAAAGAACCACAAAACAGCATCAGTTTGAAGGCTTGGGAAGGCATCAGGGACTGCCACCTTCAGCTTTACAACCTCCTAGATTTAGTCGGCGGTGCTCTAATGAACAAAAAAAAGTAGTTGTACCAAAATCACCTGATCAAAGACATTTTGTCCAGAAAAATATTTGCAATTCACCTGCTTGGGTTCCAGGAAAGGACTGGGAGAGCTCCATGCTCCCTACAGAAGAAAATCAAGGTACCAGAGAATCTCCCACTGAGAAAGACATTGTGAAAGAATGGCCCACGGCTAGAAGCACATATAATCGAAATGATATACTTAGTACTGAGACTAATGATCCATCATTATCTTCAACTGCACCATCTCCATTATCTTATGTCACTGATTATATTCTTCATAGAATTTCCCCACCTCCTCCAGAAATAAAATTTACAAAATATTCCTCTCATAAGAAGGATTTGCCTTCAGCAGAATACGAATTTAGAGGACTCTCATCAACATCACGTGATCCTCGTTTATTGCAAAAATATAATGCATCATCTCGCTATTCCAGTGTTTTAACAAATACTTTAAATCCTTCATCATTACTGAAAGACTCTATAGTATCTGATATTAATCAACTGCAAGAATTCAACTGTAATCCAACTTCAGCCTCTTCAGTTCCAACATCACCAAATTCATCCCTTCCAGAAAATCCAAATTCTTCAGAAAGAGAACCAGCTGCTATTGGAAAGTCCACTCGTACTAGCTCTGATTCTGATTCAAGATACTGCGACGATGAAAGCCCTGGAATTTTGGAGGAGAAACAGGTTTTTGCCTGCAAACATTGCTCCTATATAGGAAAGAAAATAATTCCCCATTATGTTAATCGTCATCCTACAGAAGAAGTTCCTGTAAAAATACCTGAGGAAGAATTAAAAGAAGCATTAAATGAACAAACTGTGACTCCATCAACTGTAAAAAATATCAATAAAATTGATGTAACTGGTTCATCTTCTCCTGCTGAAAAATCTATCTTGGATGACTTAAGTTGGATTCCTGAGCGCAGTATATTTTTACGACCCATTGAATGTAAGATTTGTGGCTACACTACAGTTGTTAAAACTAATTTAATACAACATTTGATAGCTCATCGAAATCCTGAAAAGAATCCTCATGGTCTTCAGTTTGCAGCACCTGTTCAGTTGCATTGCCGGTTCTGTGAATATTCTGTATCAAATGTACAAGATTTCCGTGACCATGTCACGGCTCACACAGGAGAATTTTTGTACACTTGTGGATATTGCCCTTTTCGTGGTTTTTCAAGTAAATCTGTACGTTCTCACATAACATGTACACATAATGGACAACCTCCCTTTGTCAAGAGAGATCCTGATAGTAAACAACGTGGCTCTTGGCTGGTTGGTTATGTGTGCGAAAAATGTAGATTCATTCAGCTTTCAGAGAGTGTTGTGAATAAGCATATAATGGAAAGTCATTCTGGTGAAAACGTTACAAAAATTAAAATTAATATGTCACGAACACAGAAACTCAGCCTTCCAAAAAAATCTACTAAAGAATTGGCGGATGATTCTACCAATAAAGATGTGTCGTTAGGCGAATCGGGTTCTTTACCTCTCTTAGAAATTGAAGAAACAGAAGTTAGCAGAAATGAAATGCCCAAAAACTCTGAAAATTCCGAGGGCAAAGGGAAAAAGATATTAAAGGAAAATGATAATTTGAAAACAAAAACAAAATCTTCGCAACACTCAAAAAAGAATTTAAATAATACCAAGAAAAAGACTGCTGAAAAAGAGGGAAAATCCAGCAGTGGTGAAAAACTTGCCAAAGATATGAGAAATACAAGAGAGCAGTGTAAAGAAGGAAGTGAATTAAATGAATCAGTATTTTCAAAAGCTGATCTTAGCGAGAAATTGGATTTAGGCAAATCAAAAAGATTGCTACGAAAAGCTAATTCAAGGTCAGTAAGCGCAGTCTCTCGTGAAAGAGGTTTGAGAGGTAATATAAAAGAAAAACCTAAAGAAAAGCTTTCTTCTAAAAACACAGAAACAACTGAGGTAAGCAGTGATAGTCAAAGCACATCTGCTTCATCTGATAAAAAAACTAATAGTGAATTTGAAGAAAAAGATTTGTACCTGTCAAAAACATCAGATTCTGAAGAAGGTGAGAGTGAACACAAATCTGAATTGTCAAAAAGTGTTATCAATGAAGATTCCTTTTCCGATAGTGATAATGGTAGTCCTCCATTTTTAATGCCAGCAAATAATGAACCAATCAATGCTGATGAATCTGTAGATGGTTTAATGCCTTCCACAGATGTTGCTTCCTGTAGTGTGGTCCCTTCTATTGCTGAGACCATTTTTCGCTTGCAAGCAAAGCTAAAAAAGACAAGCAAACAATGTGGTATAGCTCCACCTGTTTTACAACCTATGGATGGAAAACCTAGAGAAAAATCATATGGGACAAGTGGAAAGCTTCAATCAAGCAGAACAGAAAAACCGGGAGATATGTCAAATGACAAAGGTAAATGCCTTGAAAATTGCATTTATAGGTGCGGAGCTAAGCAGTGTGGAATGTTTTTCAGTAGTAGAGGAAAATTTTTAAACCATTTGGACTCCTGTCACAAACCTCGGGAAGCTCCCTGTACTGAATGCGGTGGTACATTTGCACAGTGGAAACTTCTTATTAAACACATTCAAGAAAAGTGCAAAGGAAGAGATAAAGCTGATCAGTTTGCCTGTGGTTTTGATACATGCCCTTATACAACCTGTAGTGAAGAGGTCTTTTTCAACCATATTCGATTATATCACAAACGAGAAACTCAGCTTCCATGCCGTGACTGTGGGAAAATGTTTACGCTTGTCTCAAGGTTAGTAAGCCATATTAAGTCGGGATGCAAAGTAAATAATTCTTCAGAAAAAATATCCAAGCCTCAGCAAAAGAATGGAAACACTGACAAAGAAGCAAGTCTGAAATTTACAGCCAGCAAAGAGCCAGATTCACCGACAGATGATTGTTCAGTAGTCAATGAGCTGCCTAGTAAAACTTTTCAGTATCCTACATTGCAAGTTGTCTACCAGTGTCCTTTTGCAGACTGTGACCATAAATCTTTAGAACGAGATGTATTTCAAATGCACATGACTTCCATGCACGATGAGGGCTTTACAAACTGTCCTCAGTGTCAGATGCCTGTAACCAATTTGGATGCTTTAATTTCTCATTTGGAAATGCAGCACAATGATAGTATGCATAAAAGTTATAAGTCAAATGTTAAACGTATTCAAGTGTGTCAAAGTTTAGATGAAGAAAAGACAAATGAATATTCAATAGAAAATAACAACAAGAAAAAAAGAATTGATAAAGATGAAAACATTGATTCAGCATTCAATGTTTCTGATGAGGCACCTTTCTTTTTAAAGATATCTTCTGTAACTAGTCTAAAATCTTCAACATGGAATGAAGTTGATAAAAATTCAGAATGCACTTCCGAAGAGAAAGCTAACTGTTCAAATATAAATGAAACTGAAGACTCCCACTCTAAAGAAATCAAAGTTTCTTATTGTCCTACGATATCTACTTTAGGAAAATCATCCAGTATAGAAGATGTGAATGACAATCAACCATTACCACTAGAAACGACTCGTATGAGAGATCCATCAGTAATGGGATTAAATATGAAGGATAAAGGGGCCCTTGACAAAATGTTAAAAAGCAGCTTGTTGCAACATCTCTTTAAATGTATGGGCACCACTTGCTCATTCACCACAGATGACAAGTCTACATTTATTTTGCATTTATCAGAGGGTACATGTGATTCCCAGCTTTTGTGTTGTTATTGCCTGCAAGAATGTCCTGCAGCATCAGAATTGGCTGAACATATTATTGTCAATCATGGCCATTGTATCTATCAGTGCAAACACTGCTTCTATAGGGCAGCTGCTGAAGATTATGTTATACATCATCAGCAGCGTCGACATGTTTCATTACCTTTAGGTATTCACACTTGTATAAGGCATCCTGAAGCTAATGACCCTATTAATGACCCCATCAGTGCTGAATTTGTTATACCTTATCGTTGTTCCATAGGTAAGTTAATTTATTAATAAACTTTACATTAATTTTACTAATTATTAGTTTTAATCTTTCATGGATGGAAGATTGAATTGATCTATAGTTAAGCACACTTATAATAAAATGCTGAGGACCAAGCTACATTCCATTGTATCTGATCTCTCTCTATATCCATGAATATGTGAGTGCAAGGTCTGTTTAAAAAGTAATGAGACTGTTCAGGTAAAACTCTTTTTAATTATTATTTATAAATCAACCTTATCACCTTCAAAATAGTTTCCTTGAAAGGCCTTACAGCAACAGATGTGTTGTTGCTCACACTTCATAGCAATGCTGAAAGGTGAGGTGTAAGCACTTTCAATTGTCCATCTCGGCCTTGCGGAAACAGAGGCAGAATGTCATCCTCTGAGGTAACGTTTCAAATTGGGAAAGAGGAAAAAGTCACATGGCACAAGGTCAGGGGAATAGGGAGGCTGCAATGCCTTTTTGGGCCAGAAATTGCAGGACAGAGTGGTGTGTGACAAAGTGCATTGCTGTGATGCAACGAACCAAGTTTCAGCAATGCTTAGTCTTACTCGAAGAACTCTTTTCCTCAGTCTCTTCATGGTAGAATTTCAATTTTGAGGCATCCATTTCTGTGACACACTAAAGATACGATTTTCACACGAACATTTTGTATCAATAATATAGTGCAGTAGAAACTTGAAAATTACAGCGAAGATGTTTATCCAATTATACTAAAATCTCTTCGGCCTAACCTTGCGAGAAATGTAAACAAAACAAATTAACATATCCCTCCACATGCTCCTGTGATTGGATGAGTTCATGGAGCTTCTTCCCAATATACTTACCTTGACAAGGCCATCTTTCTCTCTTTTAATCCCTTCGAATCCCTATCTTTCTATCTTTTAATCCCTTCTGCTCTCAAGAGATACAATTGAAACTCAGTCCTATCTTTAGGGTTGATTATTTAAAATCGTTATTTTCTTTTTAAATATCTGTGTTTTTTCAGTAAATCATGTACAGAAAATAGCTTAAATAAAGTTTAAATAATTTACTTTATAAAGTTTGTCACGAAATGTATTATACGAGATATCAATTTGATATTCATAAATTCATTATTTTCTTATTACAGCATTTTTTTCAGTAAATTGTGTACAAATTATAGCTTAAATAAAGGTATTTGGGCCCATAAACAAATTTAAATAATTTACTTTAATACTTTACAATCACTGTTGTAGATGGGGTTTTTTCTAACTGCAGGACCTATTTAATCCCTTAATCCTCTTAGGGACTAAGTGATCTGATTTCTATTTTCCTGTTCATAACAAGACTTTTTTGTGGCTATTTTTTTCTCTATTTCTTTAAAAATTGAACTGTTTTATGTGCAGTTTTTGTCGTTATAATTATCGCAAGATGTTTTAAGTCTTATCTAGGGCTAATTGTTATAGTTTTAAGTCTGTTTTCTGATTTTGTTTCACGAACTACATTTTCAAGTAAGCCCTGAGACACAGAAGTTACAAGGCTCAGTCAGCCAATGGAATCCAACTTCAACACGTGATTTTGTTTATACCTCTCCTGAGTTGCCAGATAGCACGGTGGGCATGCATTATCATTACTTTTTAAACAGATCTCATGCAGCCATTTTGTCATTAAACAGAAAAATAGTATTGGCACATTCAGTACCACCATCTTGCAGCCCAACTTTTAATAGTTAATTTTGTACTCTGAATTGATGGTTCATGTTATTTTTCATTAAAATCATAATCTGCCGATGTGATGAATTTCACAATCTGTTCTTAAGTAATCTTATATAATGTTTCATCCTGTATCATTAAATATAAATTACAGTGCTCCCTCTTTATAACAGCAAATTTGTGTCTACAACTTCATACAGAGTGTATCTGAATGGTCTGTACAAACTTACAGCATGAGTTCCTTGTAGCCAGAGAAGCAATATATGTCCCATGAACATAGGATCACAAACGCTTCCTTCTGGAGATACAACCGTGCGACGTTTTCCTACATGTCAACTGAACACAGTTACGTTGTATGCCGGATATGAATCCTTTAGATTATTTTTTCTGGCGCCACTTGAAAACCTTTGTTTATTCCACCCCTGTACCAGATGTTGATACTCTTTGCCAGCAGATCATGGACAATTGCGATGTCTTCCGTAACACACCCGGTATTTTCCAATGGGTTTGCCAGTCTCAATGCAAAGACGTGTGCAGGCCTGCGTGGAATCTAAGGGAGGTCATTTCGAGCATGTTTGGACTCTTCTGTCACTATACAAGCTGGAAATAAATCTAGTTTGTAACGCTGAACGGATTTGATGTGACAATTGTGCTAGCTATTTTAGTACAAGGTTGCACAGTTGTATCTCCAGAAGGAAGTGTTTGTGATCCTATGTTCATGGGACATATATTGCTTCTGTGGCTACAAGGAACTCATGCTGTAAGTTTGTACAGACCATTCAGATACACCCTTATAATGAAGTTTTTTTTGGAAAACAAAAATAGACGAGTCAGTCATTCATTGGAGGCAATGATTGATAAAATCCCAGTTATTTTATTAATATTTACTTCACTCATCAAATACGAGGCTAAGTTAATATACAGGGTGCTTTTGAAAAGGTTGTCGTGAAATACATAGCAATGTTCTGCACCTTAAAATAAACACAAGTTTCCTCATATGTTTTGTCGAAATTGCATTCCTTAAAGGAGTAAACAGCTCGTGAAGTTTGGTTAAAGTCTGCCCTTAATGTAAACAAAAGCGCATGAAGAAAATAAACACCACCACATATTCCATTAATAGGTTTCTGTGAACTACCTGTGCACTAATTTGTTGGCTCTAAACTCAACCACTCTCACAGGAAAGCCAAATTAGCTAATGGAAACTGCATAATCGAAAACATACTTCAATTAAACATGCTTTTCATGACGCAGTTTCCATTAGCCTAATTTTTCTTTCCTATGAGAATGGTGGAGTTTAGGGCCAACACATTACTGCACAGGTAGTTCACAGAAACCTATTAATGGAACATGTGGTGGTGTTTACTTTTTTTCATGTACTTTTGTTTATGTTATGGGCAGAGTTTAACCAAACTTTACGAGGTGTTTACTCCTTTATGCAATTTTGACAAAACGTATGAGGAAGCTTGTGTTTATTTTAAGGTGCTGAACATCGTTAGGTATCTCATGACATCCTTTTCAAAAGCACCCTGTATAAGTCGCAAAATGGTTTATTTTTTAACGTAATTTCCATGAACATTTAGGCACTTGTTCCAGCGTTTCATGAGTCTCTCAAAGCCAGCAGCGAAGAAGGTTTGTGTTTGGGTCATACCCAGCTGGTAATTTCCCAACAGACCTCCTCCATATCCTGGAACCGGTGACACCCAGGTGATTCTTTATATGATTGTACTCGTGATGAACAATGGGCCATAATTTGATTTCCATGGGTGCAACTGAGCAAGTGCATGGGAAAATGTTACCTGTTTACGGTAACAAATGTTTATCCTGGAACCGGTGACAACCCAGGTGATTCTTTAGTGGGCCAATGAGGTGAAAGTCGTATGGTCTATCCCGGACAGTGATGTTGGCAGTGTGTGAATGAGAATTGTCATCCAACAGAAGAACTGCACCAGGTAAACTGCTTTCTTGGATGAACATTTGTTACCGTAAATGGGTAACATTTCCTTGTGCAATTGCTCAGTAGATTTGCCCTGTACCCATAGAAATCAAATTATGGCCCATTGTTCATCATGGGGCATGCTGCCCTATTCCATGTTACTACTTTGTTTCTTGGATATTACGCTAAAATAAACAGCTTCACGGTATTGAAGGGAATGCATGACCAGCAACTAACAAGTATGGGCTTCTGAATCAAACTGCCCCTTTTTTCTCTCAGCATTCTAACAACGATCATCACTGTTGCAGTCAAATTATATTGTATCATATGCATAACAGTAACTGACAATCACTTTATTTTCGATCATGATTATTATGAAATTGAATAAAAACTGGGAAAATGCCAGTCTAACGTGTCCAATTGTTGAGAATTATGTTGGCCTAGCATTTCCTCTTCTTAATAAGTATGGCCAAAATCAACACTGTTATTGGGCATTGTTTTGAAGGATACAATATTAATTTCATGCAATGATGCAGTTACAGTCTTGGAAAAATAAAGAAATGTCAATTTCAGGCAATTTCACCATCTTTTATAATATTGTGTGTACATATAAAGAAACCAGTCATATCGTTTTCTTAAATTCTTCTTAATAATTCTGGCTCAGTCTTTGTTGATTACCTCTTTTCCTTTATTCACAAGTTTCAGCATGGGCAGAAAGTTACAGCGTGAATCAGGAACATACAATATTGCATTTAGTTCAAATTTCACTTGAGTGGTTTCCTTTATCTTGGTAAATGCTTCTATTGCTTTCACTTCTGAAGCTTTTTTTTTTGTCTGCAGCTGTTGCAATCATAGCATCTTCTGGCATTTAATAAACCTATTAGACACTTTTTGCAACCTCAAACGATATGCGAAATGCGAAAGGTGACATTTCGTCTTTCTCTTTTCGTATTTCGTTTTCAGAGTTTTTGCACCCGTGAAATAAGAAATGCGAAAAAGAGAAATTCCAGATTTTCGATATTGCCAACATCAGGTTTTACGAGGGCATATTGAAAAGTAATGCCTCCATGAATGTAACTTTTTTATTTTTTAACCGATTTTCAAAATTCTTTTTATATCTGATACTTACATTTGTCCTCTATGTAATGCACTATTCACTTTTCGACATAGTCCCCATCCCTTTCCGCACATTGCGCCAACGCGTGCCTAGTCGGGTGAACCCGTCGGAGAGGAATTCCGGGGTTGTTGTCGACACCAGGACCAAACGGCAGGTTTCACCTCGTCATCAGAACGCAACTCATGCCCCTTAAGGTGCTCTTTCCTCTTTGGGAAGTGGTGAAAGTCGCAAGGTGCAAAGTCTTTCATTTTTGAACTGCAGTTTTTCATCTTTGAACTGTAGGTGCTGCAACTCCCTCTGATGTGTGGCGACGGGCGTTATTGTGCTGCAGAGGAGGATCCAAAGCTGCCATTCAATCCTCGTGTCGACGACAACCCGGAATTCCTCTCCGACGGGTTCACCCGACTAGTCACGCGTTGGCGCAATGCGTGGAAAGGGATGGGGACTATGTCAAAAAGTGAATATTGCATTACATAGAGGACAAATGTAAGTACCAGATACAAAAAGAATTTTGAAAATCGGTTAAAAAATAAAAAAGTTACAGCCATGGAGGCATTACTTTTCAATATGCCCTCGTACTTCTACACTGCTCAGCTTACTCTGATATCTGATTCTCAGCATCATGGCAGCAAGGAGAGGTAAGTATTATTAAAGTTTAAAGCTATATCTCATGGTGGGATTTAATATTGTGTTAAGCAACTGCGAAGCAGTTTCCTCGTCGGATGCCATGTTCGTTAACGCAAGGAACTTGCTATCAGAGCGTGGAGGTTGCACGCAGCACACAAGCGTGACGACAAATTTGGTTACCAAAGGTGGCAATGAAATTTTTTAGAATTTTTGTATTTCGTTCGACAAAACCTGGCATGACCAAACTGTACATGGCAGTCACATGACCAAAATGCCACCTATCGCATTTCGCCTTTCGTATTTTGCATATCGTTTGAGGTTGCAAAAAGTCTCTATTCTTTGGGACATTATCTATATGGTATCTTCATCTCTTTGAGATCATCCTTCCGTTTTTCAATGTCGCCTGGCTCCACGGTGTCTTTTCTTCTATCATATTTGGGTATTTTATCATTCCTTTTATTTCTGTTGTATTTTTGATTTTTTTCTTGCCTCTTGCCATCATAATAATTCCCTTTAAGATAGCTTGTTTTTCAATTTCTGTCTCCTGGTTGTCTTTTAACCATACATATCATTTTTTTTTTCTTTTTCTAACGAATTGTTTCTGGACAAATGACCTGTTTCCCCCCAAGTATAACTTGTGATTTTTGTGTGTGGTTCTCTTGCATGTTAAGCTTTTACATCCATTTTCTTTAGTGTCATATTTTTTCTCAAAATGAAGTAAGGTTTCTCACATTACCGTAATTCCTCTACTATAATGCAATTCCACTTTTTCGGCCCAAAAAAACAGCAAAAATGCTATCCTCTTGTATAATGCGATCCCCATTTTAGTCTCGTCGTGAGAAAGAAAATATGTAAAAACATACAGAAAAAAAGTTTTTATTCTTTTACATTTTTTAGCTTTTGGTGACGAGAAATTCAAATAAAAGTGAATTAATGCATTTTATTATGAATTGGACGCTGCATATGCTGTTTAATTACCATAATGCTCCGAGCATAAGACAACTTTGAATATAAGACGATCCACCTAAATTTACATGTAGATATAAATGTAAAAGAATAATCGGATTCATGCTCGGATTTTCCATTCATGCAAGATCAATTGAAGAGCTTATTTCCAAAGTGTCTTAAATCCAAGAAATGGCAAACTCTAGAAATCACGTTTTTTTTTTATATTTACATAAAAATTTTTAGATAGAGTTATAACTATAATGCATTATGATTTTTAACTGTATTGTCTATCTTCACACTGACTTACTGAAATCCTACACCAATAGAAGTGGTAAAAAACAGTGTCAGACATCCTGGAGATAAGACGTTTTGGAATTAAAATAATCATTTACGGAGAATATAAGTAAGAAAAAAGAATAATACTACCAATGAAATATGTAATTATAAAATTTTATTAATATGAATGGTTTTTTATGTTTTGCTAATACAGTCGAACCTCTTTAATTCGAATCTCAAGGTAATTCGAATTAAAGAGGTTTCGAATAATGGATTTTTTTTCCAAGGGAACAAAAAAAATTCGATTTACAGAGGTTTTCGAATTAAAGAGGTTCTACTGTATAATAAAAGTTATCATTTAGTCGTTATCATCATGTGAAATATCATTTATCTACTTTTCAGATAAATAAAGCAAAATAGCCATGTTTTCCTATATTTTATATTGTGGACACCAATATACAATATAGGAATAAAAGGAAAACACAAATCCACTATTGTATGTTTTCAGTTGCTTAGAATAATACTTTTTGCCATAAAGGCATTGCTGGATGGTGTTCTATGACAGCTAGCTTATTTAAAAGTAATTTAATGTCTTTTAACTTTTCGTTCTTTACTGATGTCTTTTAACTTTTTCCAGTCAGATAATTTATTTACAATCTGAACGGTGGTTGCAGAAACAGCATTTTTATGATACTGGTCGCAATGAAATAGCATTGATCGCTAAAATGAAAATTTTTAACCCCTTCCTGTCCCACAAATGCTTCATGGGATAAAGATCTAGAGACTCTAAGAAATATGGAAATGCAGTAAACTCTTGGAGACCTAAACCGTGTAAGTATTGTGACGGCAATGTTGTTCCGAAACGAAGTAGCGTTCAGGTTTGGTTCCAATGTTGACCATTTCTTGTCTTTAGCTATGTGTGTGAAAACACATGTTACTCCTAGAATAAGTGGTTTGACCCACTTTGCCACATTTTATCTTGTGACTGGTGTCAGTGTGTTTTTTTGTGGATGTAATTAATTAATTATTTTTTTTTTAAAATGCTGTTTTCCATGAGTTTAGTTTAATTGCATTGTTGTCAAGTGAGTAGCGTAATTTTCGTGGTTGTGATGTTGGTGGGGTGTATTTGGTTATGTGTGAGTGTTTGGTTTGCGGTAAGGATGTGTGGAGCAAATAATACGTTTTTATTCTATATAAAATGTCTTGGTATATTTGCTGTTATAAGTTTTCTTGTGTTGTAAAATATGATGTACGATCAGTTAAAGCTTTGTTGATGATGTTTTTTTGTTGTCGGGGAATTCGGCCGTCAACAGTGGTTGCGGACTTTTTTTTCCCTTTGTTAAGAGAGCGCCTCGCGTTTGGAAGTATGTGTTATGCAGAGAAGCTGATATCGTCGTAGTGTGTGTTCGACCTCCCCTCCCCGTTTGCAGCGATGTCGCCATGATTATGTTCGTTTCCAAGGTCTATGTAATATTAGATGAAAATTGTATGATGTATCGATGGAATGTTCTTTTGTTGAGCGCTTCTAAGTTGAGAAGATTGTCGGAAAGAAGTTCAGCGGTCCAGTGAGAACGTTCTGATTCTTTTTTTGTTGTTGTTGTCAAAACTGCCCAATTAAGTGGGAAATCGTGTGCTAAATATGTTAAAAGAAGTGCACAGGGAATTTCAATCCATTTTTGTCCGAGTGGAATATTGTCGCAGCATAGAAATATCGAGCGCTGTTAACTTTTAACTTGAAACAAAACAGAAAAAATACAGCGGGTATTTTCTTTTTGCGTTAGAGATTACGCATTCGGAATCCATTAATCAGGAGTGGTAATCCGTACCCTGGTGGATATTGTGAGAATAGTGACTTTGAACATTAATATTCATATGTTGTCACGTTAAGTTATTATGTTATACGTTGTTATAATGGTATACCGTCACCTAGCTGTACGCATGAATCATAGCCTAACCAAATTGTGGGTGACCATTTGAAGCTAAGTTCTAACTTAATCGTACTGCCGTTCGTAGCAAATGATGTTTGTCGCACAGACATTAGCGAGCACAGGTTGCACGTGTAACGATTTGTCGCTATAAGCGTTGTATTGTGACATTTTCGGGGTTATTGCTCTCTCCCCGGTTCCTGATCTTAGGTGTGCTTTGTAAAGGCCCTAGGTGGAAGTTTTTGTAAAGGAGGGCTCGACGCGCTCTGGGATGTCCTCTCTTACGCTAATGGTGCAAGGGTGATATGCAGCAGATGTCTGCAGTTTGTGGGACGAATTGGAACTGCTTCCAGCTGTGTCATAGTTATTCATATGTTTCATGTGTCTGCCAGAATTGTAATGACAATTATAAGTTTTTGTTTTGATGCATAGTTATAGAAATTTGTTCTTAAGCGTTAAATAGGTTGTATGATAATAGTATTGAGGCCCTAAAAATCTGTTATAATAATTTATTTATTGTGGCTTATTTTTGTTATTTATGGGAATAAAAGATTTACTATTCCATTTACACTCGCCTTCTCCTTGTTCTGAGAATAACATCCCCGTGCAAGTCTAAAAAACCCGCTCCTGGTGCGTGTGGGTGCTAACCATTGTTGTTGGGGTACCTTTGCCCCCCCCACCCCACCTATGCCTCAGGGCACAATCTCTATGCATTTCACTCCTGTGATCTTGAAGTCCATCTTGCATTTAATGTTCTGTGCCAATAACATTTACAGTCCTAACACTTTCAAATATCTTGTGGTAATCTCTTGGCAAAAGTATTTGCTCAGTTTTACGCAACAGTTGCTCCACCAGTCCTAAAACTCGATCTATTGGTAAATAACTATGTCCCCGCACAGGAAATATCATGTTTACAGTAAGATCAAACACCACAGATATTATACTAAGCATTGCTAGCATAACATAATTTTGTTCTGTGCGCTATATCCATCACAAAACAGATTACTTTTCTTTATTTGTGGATTCGAAATATAGAACTTA
>JAHWFO010070108.1:19827-66043 GCA_023313115.1 Rhysida immarginata | reverse complement strand
AGAGTACATCAGGCTTGAATAACCTCACTTATTGGCAAAAGTGACTAATTATTTAATAATAATACTGTAATTTTTGGGGTATAATACACCCTACCGATAATACGCACCCTTGCTTTTTCATGTTTTTAGAAAGTTTGCCAGCCCATAATACGCAATCGCCTATTATACGCACTTTATGTACCTAAGATAGCGATTCAGCATCAGGGAGTGCTCCACCATATTTATTCAAACACACAGTGCGTATGATCGTCTGATTTTTAAAGGCTTTATATATTCCCATAAAATGAAGAAATAAATATTTAAAATAAATGATCATATAACAGAATTTATTCGTTACAGTTAAATTACATTTTATCTGAAATAAATGTATTTAAATTCTTTCAAAATCAGAATCATCTGTTTGAGTTCTTTGTTAAGCCTAATTAATGTTTTTTCTTCTTCTTCCCAGTCTTCAATACTCATGATTGAATCATCCACAGCAGGTGTAATTCCTGCTTTCACAAAAAATTGTATTTTCTTGTACTCTCTATCATGCAAATGAATGATTGATAGATAATTCAAACGTCTTGTCCCCACATCTTTATAAAGCTCAATTAATAGCAAACCACAGGGCACTCATGACCTATTTAAGGATGGCGCCACCGTTCCGCCATCTTGCCTCTGGCAAAAGCTTAGTAAGGCTGCATTACCTGTATTGAGTTTTTTAAGCATCAAGCTACTTCATACTTATTTATTCACCTGGAGAACTTGTACTAAATTTAGATATGCATAACATATTAAATACTATGGCATTATAGGTCTGACAACTGTTACTCTTAGTTAAATAATTATCCTTCAAAAAAAAAACCTATCAACTGTAAGTTATATCTAACAATTGGATTGATCAGCTAATCAATTCTAACAGTTTATAAGCTGATATAAAGTACGATTTTAAGTAGTAGATAGAGAATTTTCCACTCAAAGTTCTTTACACAATTGAATAGTTTATTGCAGTTAGCAGCAATAAAAAAATGCAAAGAAGAATAACATTATACAAAATATTACATTTGTTATGATGCGTGTACACGTATAACACACCTACAATAAGTACATTATATATATAAAAAGAAAGTATATACAATATTTACAACCTCGCATGTATACAAACCTGAAAAAGGGCACAAATAAAAAGTCTCATTGATGCTGGAACAAAATTGTTTAGTCCATTTGTTCCTTATTTTAGGTCCAGTTAACCCATTTTAGTCATTTATTCCGATTTTTTTACCAATTTTTCCACATTTCTGCTCGCTCCTGTGGCTCCAATGAGTCCAATGCTTCTTTTTGCCAGTGGCAAGATGGCTGCTTTGTAACTTCCGGTTTCTGCTCAGTAAGTGGCGTTTTCCTATGGCCATGAGCGCTCTAGCCTTACTTACCTTCCTTACTCTGAGATAGCAAACATTGGTAAAACTACGGAATAGCGTCCCCTAACTTCTTTGACTGATGTCATCAAGACTGGTTGCATTCATCCATTGCATTAATTATTGTGTCGACTTTATTTAATGGCAAAGTAATTTGCCTTACTTCTGAACTTTATTATTACAGAGTTCACGCAGAATAACAGTCACTACACCACTGTTAACACCACTAACAGACATCTCAGCTTGGTGGCCATCTTGAAAAGTTGCTGAGAAAACCTGGTATCTCTGGTTTGATGAATGGAAAATGGAAGAGAGCCACCGAATTCGCTTTAGCAAAAGCTTTTTCATTATATTTGATGTGGAATATAAAGTGAATAAATATAATGTATATTGCATTTACTGTATAATATATAATAAAAACCAAAGGTAGTATAGAAGTTGTCAGCCCCAAGTTCTTTTAATCCCAGCCCCCCCCCCCCCCCCCCCAACTACTACTACTCCAGGTTTTATTATCGGCCTATTATACGCATCGTCCATAATTCGCAGCAATAAGTTTTTTAACTTTTTTTACGCATAATACGTATATTATACTCCAAAAAGTACGGTAATAATCTTGAACTTACTTTCTCTCGTCCATAGAGCAGCATTTAAAACTCAAGATGTTTTGACGAATCAGATCAGTCCGAGTATTAATGTGATTTCCGCCTCTTCTTTCCCTTCTGCAAGAACCATTTTGAAAGTAATATGGAGCAGGATGTTAAACACGCTTCGGAGTTATTCGCAAAATGCTGCAGAAACATGTAGGAAGATTAATATTTTCCTTTGTTATTCTGTTTGAATGAAGCAAGACAGAAAATTCTCGTTTTCGTGCGTTAATTTTACTTAATACGTTGTTTTTTTTGGACTTGCATAGGAAATGTAATAAACAAGTCTTGTTCTGTTTGGCCTTTTTGATTGTAAAATAATGTGTATCTATGAGCCTCACCATTGTCTCACTTCAAGATGAGTAAATTTATTATTCAGATCCAGTGAGGAGTGGGCATAGGTATTGTTCAAGAACAGAAGTCTCCAAGACTAGTTCTTATAACATGTAAACAGATCGTATAGTAGTTTCCTATTTTACAAATTGTTGTGGCTGCAAACTTTTCAGAATAATTACCAGTCATGTGATCGCATCAATACTTATCAGTACATTAGATTCAAATGAGACACAATCAGAGATTGAAACTGCAAATGAAAATTAGCTTTATTAAAGATTTTAAAATAATGAGCTTACAGTAATATGAATGGAAATGGCAAAAGAATTTCTTAGTATAAGTTTTACGTAATGGAACAAAGACTACTTTAACTAAATAAATGAACAAACAACGATATCTGAGATATTAAGGAAGTAATGTGCAAAAAGATTAATCGAACTGGGCAATCTTATGATTCTGCTGATTAACAAAGACAAATGAGAAATAGAGCACGCTCAATTGAAAAGATTTATACTTCCCGTATCCACCAGGAATGTAACAATTTGGAATTCTACTCTACCATCGATGAAGAAAAACTCATTACGCTGGTTAATTTGTACTACATTGGCGCTAGTGTTAAGTTGATCTGTCACGCGAGGTTTTCCTTGGTTGTGGCTTTTTGCAGGAGCGGGCAAAGTGACCCAGTTCGCCGCAGGTGAAGCATTTAATCAGTTTTAGTTTGTCAATGGAACAGCCCAACGCTTGCAGTTCAGATTTGTATGCGGCCAATGCGAGGCTATCAACTATCTCCCTGATTGATATGAGTTCTTGTTCACGAGTTTGTGCATCACAGTGTTCAACCCTAATTTCTTCCTCCAATCGTGAGAGCCTGGCCTCAAGTCATGATGCGATTGTGTCAAGTTGTTTGGACATGCTCAGTGAATAGAGTCCATAGATGCACTAAGAGCATCTAATTCTTCCTTCTCTGTTAACTCAGAGCTAAGAGCTCACTCAAACGCATCTTTATATGTGCGAGGATTGCTGTATAATAATGCTCGTCTGTGGGTGGGAATGGGTCTGCATCCTTGTCGTCCCGATAGTGATTATTCTTTTCACAGACACTTTCAAAGAGCAAATCCAGGCAGTTTTTGAAATCATTGACAGACTCATTCTTACATTGTCTGACGTTAATGTCGACACCAGAGCGATCCTTCTTAAAGAGTTGGGTTAATCTGTCAGCAAACTCCTCAAAGTTTTCAATGTGGTATAATTCAAAGTCAACTGCCCTTAGAGGCGGGTCCCTTAAGTTTGGACTTAGCAATCATGCTTCTGAGTTCTGGGGTCCATTTAGCTACATCACCCAGATGATTTATGGTTTTAACAAAGTCCAAAACAGGGATACTGCCATCATCTCCTGAGAAATATGGGATGACCCCAGCAAACCTGGAAAGAAGAGGGGGCTCAGATGTGGCCATAGCATTAGCTCTAGAATTGGGCTGAAGGGTGAGTGGCATGGCTGCAGGGGAAAAAGAAAATCAAAATCCAGAAGGCGGTGAGATTGCTCACGAAGGCACAATAATTGAAAGGGTGCCCAGTGTTACAAAAACGCACCTGGTCACAGGGGCACCAATGTACCTATGAGTCTCACCACTGTCTCATTTGGAGATGAGTAAATTTTACTCAGATCCAATGAGGAGTGGACATAGGTATTATTCAAGAACAAAAGTCTCCAAGACTAGTTCTTACACAGTCCAGTCACATTAATGTGACTACCTGTTAGTAGCCAGAATAACCACCTTTCGCGGTACGGACAGTTGCGAGACGGGTAGGAAGAGAGTCAATAAGGTTCTGGAAGGTATTGACATCCATTCCGACTCCAGTTCTGTGGTGAGCTGGCGTAGGTTGCATGGTGGAGGATCCATGGCGCGAACAACCCGATCGAGATGGTCCTACAGATTCTGTATGGGGTTTAAATCCAGGGAGTTTGGGAGCCAGGTGAGTACCAGTTTAAACTCATCCTCGTGCTCTTCGAACCACACACGGACACTACATGCTGTATGGCGTCGCATTATCCCTGCTGGAAGATGCCATCGTGCTGAGGAAACACAATCTGCATGTAGGGGTGGACATGGTTTGAAAGGACAGATGCATACTTCCATTGATCCATGGTGCCATCCACAATGATGAGTGCATCCAGGACATGCCATGAAAACATTCCCCAGACCGTAACGCTGATGTTGAACGCCGTACACACCGATGGAGCATAAACCGTGATTCATCAGAAAAAGCCACTGTTCGCCACTCTGTTGCTGTCCAGTTGCAGTATTGGCGTGCAAATGGCAGTCTTTGTCGACGGTGAACAGCTGTCAGCATTGGTGCACGAACCAGCCTTCTGCTGCGGAGCCCCATACGCAGCAACATTCACTGAACTGTTATTGAGGATATATGTTTGGCAGACCCCTGGTTCATCTGGTAAGTCAGTTGGTCTACGGTTGCACGTCCGTTCGCTTACACGCATCTCCGTAGCCGTTGTTCACCTCTGTCATCATGGCCCATAGTGCTCCACACTCAAGTACGTGGCTGATTTTGGGTATTGCCATTCTGCCACACACTGTACACTTTCACCATGGCGGCACGCGAAGAGTTCACAAAACTAGCCGTTTTGGAAATACTGCCATCCTTGGCTCGAATGCCGATGATCATTCTCTTTTGGAGGTCAGATAAATCACTACGTTTTGCCATGACTCCACCAATTGCAATGTTTTCTGCTTCCCTCTGACACATTTCCGATACCCCCCACACCTATGATACTGATACCATTTTCCGCTGATGTTGAACGTAGGGGGTGGTCACATTAATGTGACAGGACTGTGTATAACAAACTACAGATCGTATAGTGGTTTCCTAGATTACAGATTGTTGTGGCCACAAACTTTTTCGAATAATTACCAGTCATGTGATCTCATCAATACATACCAGTACATTAGATTCAAATGAGACACAATCAGAGATTGAAATTGCAAATGATTAACAAAGGCAAAAGAAATAGAGCATGCTCAATTGAAAAGATTTATACTTGTCAGTTAACAAGACAAGCAAACAAACTAGCACTATAAATTTGAGGTTTGAGTACTCACAGTTTCTGCGATGGAAGATCAACTTATAGTGATTGGCATTTTCACAAGCACATAGACACAATTCTCTTGTTGACATTCACTTTATTCACTAACAGCACACATAACACACCTTGTAACAGATGATATACACTTTCCTGACGAATCACACGACGAAATCAGCAAGAGGGAATCTTCCTCACCAGCTGAACGCACTGATGTTTAGTCTGTTGAGTTCTGTGGCGGCAAAGATGTCACTTTCCTTCCCGCTCTGAAAGAAGGGGTTCCAAGCTGATGTCGTAGTAACCCGTCGAATGTGAAGATGATCACTGCCACATCCAAGCTTGCACTGCACACGAGATCCTTTCACCGTTGTATTTCTTGAGAACACTCATTACGATATGTGAGTCTTAGTCTTAGAAGCACACACGTGTGAAAACGTTTTCATGCACTATCTCTATAGAACAAAGTCAGAGCACTTTTGACTTTTACATGAGTAGGTTATATGTAAGACTAAACTCATGTGCATTTATTCATGACATAAGTCTATTTGCATACAATTATAGTAAATTGCACACATAAAGGCATGAGATGCCTGCCATGAAACGAAAGCAACCGATACACTTGCAATCACGATCTCTAGTGCCGCTCCCATCCCCCTCTAAACGTATCCACTGGATGTGCGATCATGTGGCCGTAACAATGCAGAGACCAGCTGACTGTCTCAAATAGAGTGATTTTTGCTCAATTTAAGGCGTGCTAAAAACGAAGCACACATAAAAATAAAACAATCAACTTTAAGTGGCAAAGATGTCCCAATCCCAGTTCGTAAAAATGAGTAAATATAAAACAGGAAGAAAAACTGGTCAATAAAATTGACCTTGCAAATGAATAAATATAAGATTAAAGACTAATTGTATAAAAATATTATACCTTGGAAACGCTTGCAATCTGAGGAAGTGAGAACATAAGCCTGGCAATGTCCATCATGGTGTTTACATGTCAGTTTTGGTAGTGAACCATCACACAGTGGTTTAGGATCTGATATACGTGAACAAAACCGACAATTTCAACTTTTCCCAATCGTAGCAAAATTGTGATATGATATCCTTATCACATTAAGTCAAGTTTTAGGATGGGAATTGCAACTGATTCATCATGCAAATTCAAGATACTCGCATTCAAACATCATAAAGTTCACATTTTTTAAACAATGCGATTTTAATGTTATAAATTCTTCATGTATCTGGCTTTGTCCTACCGGGGAATTCCACGGACTCAAACTTGCCTCGATAATTCCGGCCCGCTCCAACTCCATGATCTTCTTCTGATACGCGTTTTGTAGATGTGAGGTATTTTGTATTGACGGATAAACACTGGGTGGGTTTTATCAATCTTATAATCAGCTTGATAATCCGTAGCTCCCCGGACCGCTGCTACCTCATTATCAAAACAATCAGCAAACTCGTGTATTAAGCCCTTTAGCGCACACCTCTGCCCTGGGTCAATTTCCCCAGTATTCAGCCCTTCAATTGGCACCACCACCTCCAACACCCCAGATTGCCACACATCCCCATGCATACTCCGCCTGATATCCTCCTACTCTTCAACCAACATCCCCAAGCATCCATTGTCTAACACTCACAACGCACTCATAGCACAACTCAAATCGGTGCAGACTTCTCCTATCCCAAAACAAAGAATGAACCCCGAATTTTTTCCCAACCAAAAAAATAAACTCACACCCTTGTTAGTCCGGCAATTCCGGATTATCAGTCCCTGTTCGGGCACCAAATATGTGACATGGCTTCGGTGGGGAACGTGTAGGGTTTTTAATTATATAGACGTAAATTATAGGAAGTTTTAATATTTTTTTGTGATTTTGCTCTCTTTGTTTCTCACGTTTGGTTGTTTAAATTTTATATATAATATTCATTCTTAAGGTGCGTTCCCATAGCTAGCTTGAGCTTTGAAGCAAATTCTACTCGCTAGAAAAATACAGCTTGAAAAGCCAAGCTATCGTTGAAGGTATCCCATAGCTCGCTAGATATTAATGTGTCTCGCGAGAAATTACATGCGGGAATTCAAAAAAACATGGCACCTCTCAATGCATGAAATCGTTTGTTGTTAATTTTCCAGAGAACGAGTTTAAATTTTAAGAAGCTATTGATAGTTAATCTTAAAGTATTTTATAAAAACGATAACACATTTTCAATTTAGCAATACATGGTATTTATTTTTATTTTTGCTGATGCTACAATAAATAGAATAAAATAAAACAAAACAAAACCAATTAAATTTAAATAAACAGAGCTATTCATTAATTAATTAAATAAACCTGAGTATTACATCAAATTGATAAAATAAAACGAGTAAAATAACAAATAAATAAATTTAATAAATTCAATATAATTCATGAATAAAAACTGTAAATGTTTATTATAAAAAATGAATAAAATAAAATAAATTGAAAATAAAAATAAATATAAAATAACAATTTAAAAGTTATATAAAATAAACTCAATCAAATGTAATAAAATAAACTAACAAGTAATAAATAAATTTAAATAAATAAATAAATAAATAAATAAATAAAATAAAATAAAAGAAATAATAATAAATTTATTAATAAAAAAAAATTTAAAACATACTATAATACTAAAAGAAGAAATAATAATAAACTGAAGATATTCTTCAAACAAATCGTAAATACAAAGGAGAAAAGGGAAACAAATACAAATCGCAGAATTTTTCCTTCCCTTTTCTCCTTTGTATTCACACAATAGTGACCCCATGTACGCAGCCTTTGCAATCACAAGGGAAAGGCATATAGTGCGCATGCGTCTCAGTCATTTCCAAGCTGCTTGTAGCTTTAAAATCAAACTGACCTAGATATCCGCTTGAAGCGAAAATCAGCTTGAAAATCCAAGTGCTTCATGTAACTAGCGCATATCAGCTTGGTGTTTAGGATAGCTTGAGCTTGAAAAATCACAAGCAAAACACTCAAAGCTTCAAGCTTCACGCTCCAAGCGAGCTATGGGAACCCATAGTAATTTATTTTAAGATATTTTATTTACAATTTAAAAGGCTGTTATAAAAATTTATTCGTTTTAAGTAATTGTTGGCGATTGCTGTTCACGGCGATGACCGTGCAACAGGGCTCGCCATTGTTGTTGAGGAAAAGCATTGTTTCTGGGATAATTTCCTAGAAACTGTGTAATCTTCGTGTATCTGTGTATTGTTGGGGTTTTTATGCATTTTTTGGTTCTAATATATATATATATATATATATTTTTTTTTTGGCTGTGAGCAACGGCTGGGGATGGACGTAAAATAAATAAGATGGTGGGAACGCCGGAATGTTCGGGAAATGTTTGTTGTATTTTTTTTGTTTGTGCTCCTCTGTTGATGTATACCTGCTGATTGCTGTTTATTCTGATGATGCTGATGTGTGACATATCTGATATGTCACACGAATACAAATGCAAATATATTCATTTGAATTCGTTTTGAACTTGACTTTATGATCAGTTCATGTCAATTTCACTTCTTTTGTAATTATCTTATATTCAATTTCATTATGCGTTTTCTCTTGTTATACATTTTAATACATTTAGTCTTTAAATTAAGCCTATCTCTCATTGTTCCGACCCACCAAGTTTCAGAGCATCACTTGTATCGTGTGCAAAAGAAAGAAACGAAAGTTAAGAAAGCGTGTTGCTAGGCAACAACGAAAATTTAATGAGACGTTACTTGCCTCGATCTGTTGAAATGAAAGTTTCTCACGAACGAACTTTTGCTACCCTTGATGCGGTGGAGGGCAATGATTGGTCGGTTTGAAGCTTTCCCCAGCGAGCATTGTTTATAAAAAGGGGAAAAGCGGAACTCTCTCTCTCTCTCTCTCTCTCTCTCTCTCTCTCTCTCTCTCTCTCTGTGTGTGTGTGCTTTTGTTCTCATCTCTCTCGTACGTGTGCATTCCTTCGGGGGAGGTCTCAACTGAGTCCTGTCACTATGATTCCTATGTCAAAGGTGCTCTTTCAATAACGATTCCAATGCAAAGTAGCATATTTGATTTCTCAATTATCTATGATGAACAATTGTGAATATCGAATGATTCGACGTGAACGTTTCATTTAAAACGATGCACGCATGGAACTGTTGCTGTTGAATGGCGAAATCGAAACCAAAGCATCGGAGCTTTGGCGACATTGAAAATCAAGCTAGGCAGATCAACCAGGTTTCAAAGGCATTGAACAAATGCAAATGAAAGCGGTTCGACCGGGGGTGACAATTGTCCACGACATGGTGCAAGGATCAACCAGATCTCTTGTGAGTGATCAAGCTGAGAACGAGCTGTTGAATCCACGAGGTAACGGCGGTGGTAGCCATAGGGTGGAGGAGCAGCGACTGCCAAGTTCTACGAGAGGAGAAGCGGAGCGGATCGGATCAAGATCTCAATGGTTGACAAAAGCAACACCGCAGCAAGTTCATCAGGTTCCTTAACATACTGTCTAGAGTTGTGACAGCATAATACACAGATAAGTGAACATATGTTTCCTGTTTACAATTAAAATGAGCTCACTTCGATTCTATAAGAGAGAGAAGATTGAACTTAAATTGAACTATTGCATTTGCACGTTTAAATGATAGTCTTGGGAAAGCTTTTAAATAAGTATAGTCAATTATCATAAATTTCAATTCTTGGAAATTCAGAAGTATTGCGAATTGTTTACATGCTATGTTCATATATATTTGACTAACAATCTAAGTTTGCTAAATTGAATCCTTGAATAAACAAAACGATACATTTTGAATCATCATAATTGATTGTTTTCTTTCTTAAAATAATTAGTTCCAGTCTTTAAATTACGATATTTTAACTTCGTTATAATTGATAATAAAGGAATATTGATACTGAAGTGGTTAAATAATTAAATGATAAGAATAAGTAAGAAAGATTATTGCGGGCACAACACATAAAAAAAATAAATTTGAGAAACTGAGAAAAGTAAGTCTATTACCTGGGTGGGACTGTTAACATGACGTAGCCTCAGGGAAGGGAACATAGACTTAGAATATATTCATAAGTGATACTAATAAGAGAATTTAGACTAAGCTTCTGTTACATGGGTGTATTGTAACTGTTATCTCATAAGTATTCAATGATTGTTTTTTGCTGTGGAGGAGTGTGTTTGGGCAATATCATAAATTGTGAAACCCCAACTATACCACTCATTGTTGATAGCAAACAACACATCACAGATGTACCAAATTATTGTACCCAATGTTTCATTGAGAAAAGTAATGTGATTTCGTTCGATGTCCAATTATGAGAGTCTGACGAGTTGTTGTGTTCGATTGGAGATTGCGATACAACACCGCTGAAGACGACGAGCCATTAAGATGACATTTCGGGCGAGTCCTTTACGTGTTGTGTGTCTGGGGAAAACATGCGATTCATGCTAATGGAACAGTATATTTATAGAATCTGTTAAAGCAAGTAAAGAGAAGACTGGATAATTAACTGGAACAGTTTTCCGTTTATAACGGAGTCTGTGTGCATAGAGTTAGGTTGGCACTGCGTAGTTTGTCAATAGAAAATACGTATTAATGAGAACGCTTTGTGCTTATTACATAGTTATTGCATTGATGTATTATTTATAAAGAATTATGGCAATTTGCAGTAATAGATTTAAGGAGAAGGCTTGGTAACGCAACTAGACAAAATATCAGTATTCTCTGCAGGAATTCGTGATCAGAATATTAAACTGATAATTGGTTGCACACTTCATCCGCATGGATGTGCATGTTGCTCTCGACGAGCATAAGCCTCATTTTGATTATGACCACCGGAGTGTGTGGCAAGCTGCACAGCGGAGTCGCGAACACATCGGAGTGCTAATAGGGGGTTACTTCGGGCCTCCCCTTATGCATAAATTAACTAAAAGGTCCGTGTGATGCGAGCAAGCGTCAATGTTTGGCAAAATAAGCACTACCTGTGTGTCCGCGTAACTAAATAGCTGTGGAGCTTTATCCCGTCGCGAAGATCCGCCTACACAGCTGAGGTGCGTTCGTGTTGCCGCACATGGGCGTCAGTTGCGAAGTCTTGCTCATAATCAAGGATAGTAATAAGATGATAGATGCTGATACATGATCTGATTAATACACTAATTGAATGAAAGTCATTATTGGTTAGTCATTTAGGTATTCTGCTTCTGAGAGGGCCCTCTACGGGAGTTACTTTATATACAGAGCAGAACTTGTCAAATATCAATGTGCAGTGTTAATTGACACAATTCTTGTCAAGCAGATTTATAATTTACCTTTACTTGAGTATTTATGTTATTGTCGAGAAATAAAGAGAGATATTTTATTAATTAGCTGCTTTAGAAGTTTTTATAATTTTAAGATTCACACTCCTTGTTTATCAGTCCCGAACCTTTGGCGCCCATCTCACCCGACACTAGTTGTTGTTACCTTATAAGTGGGGAAGGGGGCGTCACATTTGGCACCCGAACAGGGACTGATAATCAAGACTAACAAGGGTGTGCGTTATTTTGCCAATTTTGAAAAAAATATATATATATATTAGAACCAAAAAATGCATTAAAACCCCAACAATACACAGATGCACGAAGATTACACAGTTTCTAGGAAATTATCCCAGAAACAATGCTTTTCCTCAACAACAATGGCGAGCCCTGTTGCACGATCATCGCCGTGAACAGCAATCGCCAACAATTACTTAAAACGAATAAATTTTTATAACAACAGCCTTTTAAAAACGTAAATAAAATATCTTAAAATAAATTACTATGGAATAAGAATGAATATTATATAAAAAATGTAAACAACCAAACGTGAGAAACAAAGAGAGCAAAATCACAAAAAAAAAAATTAAAACTTCCCATAATTTACGTCTATATAATTAAAATCCCCTACACGTTCCCCGCCGGGCCCATGTGACACTTACTGACATGAAATGTCACAATAGTATCATTTAGTATGATTAAAGGTATTAGAAAGTTATCTTTTGTTTACTCAGGGTCGTATCTGCATTTTTATATGCATTTTTCTTAAGAATTAGGTAATTAGACGAAGATTCATTATGGAGGGCAACTTAGGACGGAATGTGGTCAAGATGTAATTGTTCCTTAATGATTTTTAAATATAATGAAAGTTTATTTACCTGCCTCTACCTGCCCCTGAAGGTGTTAGCAGGGAAGAACGTTAGTGGGAAGCATAGCTCTAACTGTTCCAATCCTAAATTTCTGATGCCAAAACAGCACCAGCAGTCGGTAGCGGATGAGGCGATATGTGTATCAGCTTCTGCTATTTTACAAACTGCCGAGAAATAAGTTTCATTATACAACTGGCACTATATGCCACCCTCCGTTCACAAAATATTGATCCATGATCCAATTATTGTAAAAGAAGCATTTCTTCCTATTGGTGAACTATCTGAAGAGGCTCAAGAAACTAAAAATAAAGATATTAGGCGATATCGTCAACACCACACCAGAAAAATTAGTGTGGAACAAATAAACGAAGATCTGTTTCACAAACTCATCCTTAGTTCATTTAGTGTTACTCAAAGACTACATAGGAAGTTAGATGACGAAATGTTGCAATTAGTAATAATTAAAGAGATGAACAAGAAACTTTGTCCTGCGACGAGGAACAAATAGACTTAAGTGAAGAAAAATTTTCAGAGGAAGAATCGTTCTAAAGGTTTTTATCAATATGTATAATTATCTGTTTGTGGTTGTTTTGTAAAACTCTTTGTATCATTACATAATTGCAACACTTAGTCTCAAAATTTTTGAATATTAACTGTATTTTAAGTAATTCGAATAGGTTCTCATTTTATTTCAAAATTTTCGAATAGCAACTGCAGGGTTCGCGCTTACTCGCAATTTACGCGTCAAATGAGCATTTTTGCTAAAAATTGACTCGTGACTTTTTGACCAGCGAGTCAAAATTGACTTGTTAAATTTTGGATATCATCGGCCCATATTTTTCTCACCATATTTTAACCTTACTTCATTTTGTCACATGCGGTCTTGTTTAAATTTCTAATTAACTAAAGCAGTCAGTAGCTAAAAAGATTTTGGATGCACGTAAAAATATGGAAGTTAAAAAAAATCTAAATTTTGACTCGTATCTTCTGAAACTTGACTCGCATTTTTCAGGCTAGGGAGTCAAATTGACTCGTAGATATTTTGCCCTAGCGCGAACCCTGGCAACTGTATTTTAAGTAAATCGAATAGGTTCTCATTTGATCAAGATATATCTATACATTTTATAATTTATATTCTGTAATTTTTATTTTGTTATAAATCAAAATATGCTTAATACTTACACTTCTTAAAAAGTGGCATTTCATAGCATATTCGTTTTTGCTTTTTAGTTTCTGTTTTATGTAATTTGTAAAAATTTCGTAATCACTTTTGTATGTGTGGTAAATAGGAATTGAATATTCTTTAAGAAATTGTCTCTCTCTGCTTAGCTTGTTTATGTTGGCAATAAAAATATTGAATTTATTTATTAGTATTGTTAATTAGTAACTAGATATTTGGTTTCTTAAAAACTGTTTTTCCTGACGAAATAACTGTTTATACATACCTATTATTATATTATTATTATTATTATTATTGATAGCATTACCAAGGGTATTATTAAAATTTTAAAAATAAATAAAAATTTGCGTATTTGACTGATAAACAAAGTATTAATAAACTTCCTGTTTAGTTGCACTATTTAAAGACTAAAATCACACCGCAATCAACACCATCACTGGAAAACTCGTAAAAGATTATTGCCACTATATTATCAGTTCTAGGTTCACACGTGGAACTAAAGAAAAGTACTGAGTTTCCTAAACGTTGCACACATTTCCACCCTCACCAGGGGTTGGAGATGACAAGCTGCACCAAAACTTTTTTCGTCAGTCAATTCTACATGATTTGAAGCGTAACCACCAAGAGAGAAGGCCTCTGCGATGAAAAGTAATACATTGTTACATCATCATAGCTAGGGAAAATTTATGGCTTATTATTGGTAAAATACAAATAACAATGCCCTATTTATGATGATGTAACAATATACAGGGGGTCTCGGCTAATGAACGCCCCTGCTAACGAACAATCCAGTTAACGAACAGGGCATTCGTACGTTTCCGGTATCGGCTAACGAACGGAAGTAGGGAGCAAAATAAAAAATAAAAAAACAAGTACGCGCGCGCTAAGATCGAATAGCAGGTGCACATTTATTACTTCCGTTTCGACAGCTGCGAGTTCCACGTGTTCTGCAGTGATACAACGGATGTTTAGATGAAGACGTCACGTGTTGATGTTTTCATGTGAACATAAAGCGGTAAATTACAGTAACACATAGATCGAACTTAACATTACTGTCAAAAATGCCTCCGAAGAAGAGTGGCAGTGACGGAAAGAAGTCAGTAAGGAAAGTTCTGACCATTGAACTGAAAAAAGAGATCATAGAAAAATCAGAGCAAGGACTTAGAGTCACAGATTTGGCCAAGCAGTATGGACTTAACAAATCTACAATTGGAACCATTCTCTCCAACAAAGAATCCCTAAAGAAAGCAAAGGTTTCAAAAGGATCCAGCAAAATGATCAACCTCTCTCAGAGGAAGCCAGTCATGGATCAAATGGAAGATCTTTTGCTCATCTGGATTCAAGAAAGGCAAATGGCTGGAGATTCTATTAATCGAGAATTCATATGTCAGAAAGCTCTGAAAATCTACCAAGATCTTGCTAAAGACGCCCCAGGGACAAGCTCGGAGAAAGACTTCAAAGCCAGCAGAGGTTGGTTTTCCAAGTTTAGGAAGAGATCAGGTATTCACAATGTCATCAGACATGGGGAAGCATCCAGTGCTGACAAAACTGAAGCAGAGAAGTTTTCACAAGAATCAGAAAAAAAATGGCAGATGAAAATTATCTTCCTCAACAAGTTTTCAACGGGGATGAAACGGGACTTTTTTGGAAGAAAATGCCTAGCAGGACTTACATCTCAAAAGAAGAAGCAGCTCTACCAGGCCACAAACCCTTGAAAGATAGGTACACTTTGTTGCTCTGTGCCAATGCCAGTGGTGACTGCAAAATTAAGCCGCTGCTTGTGTACCATTCTGATACTCCCAGGGCCTTTAAAAAGCATGGAATTGTCAAATCTAAACTGGGAGTTTTGTGGAAGTCAAATCCGAAGGCTCGGGTGACTAAATTTAACTTCAAAGAGTGGATGCTTGAAGTTTTTGCACCTAGCGTCAAGAAGTTTCTTCAAGAAAGAAACCTGCCATTGAAAGCTGTCCTGCTGCTGGACAATGCCCCTGGACATCCTCACGAAATGGAAGATGAACTAGAAGATGAATTTGACTTTATCAAGGTGATGTTTTTACCACCCAACACCACTTCTCTGATTCAACCTATGGATCAGACTGTCACTGCAAACTTTAAAAGACTTTATTCTAAAGAACTCTTCACTAAGTGCTTTGAAGTTTGCCATGATTCCAACTTACCACTAAGGGACTTCTGGAAAAAAAACTTTGATATCATTCATTCTATCAGATTTGCAGAAAAAGCTTGGGCTAATGTGACTCAGAGGAACCTGAACAGCTGCTGGAAAAACCTGTGGCCAGAGTGTGTTACTCATGAAGTTGTAGATGAAAGTTCAGAAATTGTCCAGCAAATTCTAGAAACTGCCAAAGATTTGGATTTGGATATTAATGCAGACGATGTGGAGGAGCTAATAGAAAAGCATGATGAGCTGCTGACAACGGAGGAGCTAAAAGAGTTGAACAGAATGCAGCATGAAGAAGTAGAAACAACTCTTTGTTCAGAAAAAGACGAAGAAGAAAGCACGAAAGGAAGTTCTTAAAGACTGGGATAAACTCTTTGACACCGTCATGGAATGGCATCCTAACAAGGCAGAAGTCAGCAGAGCTGGAGATATTTTCAATTCTGTAGCCATCCAACATTTTAGAAAGCTTCTAAAGAAAAAACAAAAGCAACAAACACTCGACAGATTTTTTCAACCATCAGCTGCAAAAAAGCCAAAACTTTCTGAAGAATTTGAAGATGTTGAATTTTTTGAAGAAGATGAAGCCCATTCCCCTTCTGAAGAGTCTTCCAACTAAAATCTGAATCACGTACAGGAGTGTGTAAATGTGTACGGTAGACTGAAAGTGTAAATAAAAAAAAAGAAAGAAAGGTGATAAACGCTGCTTTTTTTGCTCTTCCTGCTAACTCGCCTGATGCACGAGTTCAATCACCTGATTCATCAGTTAAGCCTCTAATTTATCACTTTGGTGAGTTGTTATTCAGTTTTCTGATTGATGTTAAATGTTAAATTTTTGTTTTTTTTTAATTAAGCATTTTAAAAAAGCTTTAAAAAAAGAATTTTTAAGCCGCTATCCTTTTTAAATTTTCGTTGTTGGTTTATTGTTAGTGTACACATACCGTAGTTGTCTTAGTTTAGTTAGGTTAATTTTGTTTTGTTCTTATGAAAATCACCAAGTTGACTGATTATGACAAAATGTACGTGTATTTTGTTTTATTTTTGTGTTTTGTTTTAATGTTTGTATTTTACCTCAAATGAGGTGTTAAATAAAATAAAATAAAATTAAATTAAATTAAAAATTAAATTAAGTAAATTTATTTTCTATTGGTTATTTTTTTATGTTCTGGAACCAATTAAAATCATTTTCACACTTTCTTATGGGAAAACGCGATTCGGCTAACGAACAATTCAGTTAGCGAACAAGGTTCTGGAACGAATTACGTTCGTTAGCCGAGACCCCACTGTATTACATTTCATCGCAGAGGCCTTCTTTTTCGGTGGTTATGCTTGAAGCCCCTGTGGTTAAATTTCCACCTCGTTTGGTCAACTATTTAAGGAGCTAGAGGTTTCGATCACATATATTAAATTCTAAACCACTGTGCATCACCAGCATATTTACATTTTTTTTTTTTTGCCCAATCTGAAGGCTTTCGTAATCTTTTTCTTGCTGTCCATCCTAACTGACCTGTTACTTCTTCATCAAAGCGAGCCATTTTTCCAATTTCACAAGTGTTTAATGAAAAAAAAATTAACAATGATTATATAAGCCGTTTATCATCAATTTTTCCAACATATAACAATGGAGCAGCCGTGATGAGTCAAGTGATATCTACAAATCAGTTGACTGGCCAAATGGATATAAGACATATTGGAAATAAAAACATCATGGACCATAAGACACTTTGGAAATAAGCTCTTCAATTTTCAGTTACCTTCTGCATTGGGTTTGAGCGCCGTCATTTTTTTTTTTTTTTTTTTTTTTTTTAAATTTCCCCATAATGTCTTCACATTTGTAATGCCTTTTACAATCATTGTCTCATGATTCAAAAGGGCTAGGATAATAACTGCATAGACTTCTTCATTTTTTTTCTGTTCCATTCATTCCAAATTTTGTTGCTGTTTCAGGTTCTCCTCTTGGAGGGTTCTTTTGTATTAAAAAATTACCTTTCAGAAAATGGTGATTTTCCTGCTGCAGATTCCATAGTTCTTAGTCATCAACATTTCTGTATGAGCAAATCCAAATGATTATTTCTTTTTTTTTTTTTTTTAGTTACTTGCAAAACTGATAGCAGAGCAAGATTACACACCTGAATATCTAGCTAGAGAAACATCAACATCTAGAAAAATTATACAAAAATTGCATGTACATTTCTTTTCAACAATATCATCTCAAGCAACACATGAGGAAACAGGAAATTGAAACTTAATGTAACTTAATGATAACAATAACAAATATAAAGAAAGATATGCCATCTGTTGGCAGGAAATTTTAATAATTAATTTTAATTAATTTCAATCTTAATGTGCTGTCTCCAACAACAGACACATATATAAATAGAAATAAACCTCTAGGGCTGTGGTTACTTACTGCGTGAAGAAACAGGAGACACAATATCCACTTGACCACAAAAAGTTGAAATTGGCACAGATATACATTTCGATCACAAGGCATACTGACTGATGTATATCTGTGCCAATAAATGTCAACCTTTTATGGTCAAGTGGATCTTGTTTCTCCTATATTCTGCACATCACTAAATACGTATAGGAAGGTTCAATGTTATAAGAACCTGCATAGAATTCCATTCAATGCCACACAGCAATACTATTTCTTGTTTCTAAGAAAATGGTGAAGCCACAGGAAAAATTGCTCTTGTGCTCAGTTTTCATATTTTTTTATTTGAACCATTCTTTATTCGGTGTTTCTGCCTTTTACAGTTTCTTTGAAATAAATATTTGAAATCTGATCCATCTTTTTGAACAACCTTGTGCATTACAAATGCAATTTACAGTATAAAAAGTTTACAATATAAAAGGAACCAATAGTACGAGATACAATAAATTACAAAGTAAAGTAATAGAAACATGTTAAAAAAAAAAAAAACCTACTCCCCCCCCCACACACACACACACTCACACACACACAGACACACAAATTTTTCAAAACATGCATTTTAGTATCAAAGTTGCAAAAATTAAATCACTGTGCTAAATGATTAAGCATGCCTATTTCATTACATAATATATAAAACTATTAAGAATTATTATATAATAATAAAAAATATATATAATTTTTCAACTGAAATGGAATTTGTATTATTTTATTTAGTATTTGCTATTTTGTTCTATGTGAATTAAGCTGATTAAAAATTGTTTTTAATGTTTGTTTGAATTTTTTGTGCAGGGGAATGCCAATTTGAAGTTGCTGATCCTGAGGAATTTCGACAGCATAACTTAGTTGAACATTCTTCTGTGTCATTGTTTCCTTGCCATCATTGTGGTGTAACTTGTTTCTCTCCTGAACGGCTACTCATTCATTACAAGGTGAAGCAAATACTTTAAATCATATGCAAGATGCTACTCACAATTTCTGAATATTTGTTTGTAAAAATAATAATAATAATAATAATTAATAATAATAATAAAAAAAAAAAAATATACGATGAATTTTTTAAAGTGCTAATTTT
This sequence comes from Rhysida immarginata, assembly GCA_023313115.1. NCBI lineage: Eukaryota > Metazoa > Arthropoda > Chilopoda > Scolopendromorpha > Scolopendridae > Rhysida > Rhysida immarginata. The sequence continues at coordinate 46,532 of JAHWFO010070108.1, read as the reverse complement.
CCCCCATCAAAGTAGTCACCTTGGACTTGTATACAGTGAGTCCAATAATTTTTCCAGTTTTGGAAGCTGCCGCTGGTTGTTTGCACTTGCTGCAATTTTGGTTGGATCTCTTCACTGGAGTCAAACACTGTCCTTTCAACAGTGCGGAGTAGGGAGGGTGAGGAACAGTGGTCCCATTATTTTTTTTTATTTTTTTTGTTAGAAGTCCCTCACCACAACAGGGTTGCATCTAGAAAAATGGCAGGGCAGGGAAATGAACAATAATTAGGACACGTTTGGTCAGAAAGTAGGGGCAAGTTTGAGACATATGCGCACATTGTAATGGTTAGTTTAAATAAGTCCAACGAAAAAGGGCAGGGCGTGCTCAGAAAAGGGCAGGTTCATTGACATGGTGAAACACCCAGTCTCCTATTTTCCACATTTTAAATAGTTTGTGCTTAACGTTTTTTTTTTCAGTTTCCTCAAAGACTCTGAATTTCTTGGATAGTTTGCCAGTGTGGATTATAGTTCTTATTACTAAGAGTAAAAACTATGGATATATAATATTAAAATAATAGGTAGTAATAACTTACAATACAACACAATATCTACTCTCATTAATCACTGAAGAGCCTGCTTCCGTTTTCCATCCCTTTGTCCTCACAACTCATGATTGGTGGATTAATAATGTATTAACAATGGATTAACATTGGAGGTTTCAGGCCATTGTATTCTAGACCGTGCTTGAAATTAAAATCTAATAATAATATTATATAAACAATTGTCAACAGAACCATGTGTAAAGCCATCATTGTAAAAGCAATATAAAGCCATTCGTTTTGGTTGTTCATCCGATGTCTCTTTATTTTCGATTTTTTTTTTTACTGGCAAGTAACGTGATTGGTTTCTTAAAGTTAACGACAAATACGAAGACAAAGGCAACCAATCTTGACATGACAACTGAATTCTCGATATCAATGATGGAAAATTGCTGAATTCAGATGAACTTAATGAAGACATTGTTGAAATTGATTTGTTGAGCACGGAAACCTGATAGATAGTGTATTTGGTGCACATCTTACCACTGACAGAACTCATGAGTTTGGTAATAAAGCGATTTTATTTCCAAAAAATGAACATATGCATGAAATTAATCATGAAGTTCTGTCTAGATTGGAAGGAGAGTGTAAAACGTATTTGAAGTGCTGATTCTTTGTCTTCAAGTAGTGAGCAAGAAGAAGAGCACTTCCCTATTGATTTCTTAAATTTGCTTTTAGGTGGTGGCATGCCTTTTCATTGATTAGAATTAAAAGTAGGAGCAATCATAATGCTTTTAAGGAATTTGAACCCTGCAAAAGCATTATGTAATGGGAAGTGCCTAATCGTGAATGTGTACCGACTAACTGTGTTCTAGCCATATCTTGTTCTCATTTACCCAATACACTCACATGCCAAAAGTCATGGGGTAGCACCTAATAACATGTGGGACCTCCTCTAACCCAGTGAAGTGCCACAGTGCGACATGGCATTGATTCCACATGTCGGTGGATGACATCTGAAGACATTGCCAACCATTCCGACTGGAGAGCTTCCCACAATTGCCCATTACAGAGCCACCACCGGCTTGCACAGTGCATGCTTGACAACTTGGGCCCATGGACTTCATGGGGTCTGTGCCACACCCGATCTCTACCATCAGCTCGTATCAGATGTAATCGACTCATCAGACCAGGTCACACGTTTCCAGTTGTCAAGTGTCCAGTCAATGTGTTCATGGGCCCAGGAGAGACATTGCTGACGATGTCTTGTTGCTTGACATGGCATTGATTCAAGTTGGTACTCTCAGTAGACTCTTGAAACTGTGGACCGTGGGATGTTGAATTCTTGAGCCACCTCTGATATTGAATGACATACCAGGCCACATTCGAACTCAGATAGCACTCATCGTGTAGCTATTGTCACACTGAACACCTTACCCCCTTACTCATGATAATGTAACTAAACCTAGTGACATTGTTTTTTGTGACACATTTATACTGTTTGCACATGATGCTACTGCCACTTGAAAAATAGTCCATTGCTATCCCATGATTTTTGGCATGTGAGTACATACTCACGTGTGTATTAATTTAAGAATTAAAAAGGTGAATTATTTTTTATATCAGTAATGACATAAAAGCAATACAAAACTGTTATTTAAATCTGCATTGTATTCACCATTACTGCTGAACACCTGCTTCCAGTGACAGGATAGATCAGGGATACCTGCATGGTGAAACATAGCTAGTTTGGTGTTGAAGAAGTCACCTACTGCAATTGTGAGGTCTGCATCAGTTGCGAAGTTTTTGCCATTCAAGAAGTTCTGCAGTGTCCGAAATAAGTGGAAGTCTATAGGCGCAAGGTCAGGCGATTATGGTGGGTGAAGGAGAACTTCCCACTCTCGCTCCAGAAGTTTTTGACATGTCACATTTGCAACATGTGGTCGCGCGTTGTCACAAAGAAAGACGGCATCAGTCATTTCAGGATGTTTCTCTGCAATTGCATCTGCCACACATTGCATTTGTTCACAGTAAATGTGGGTGTTGATGGTCTGATTGCATGGCAACATTTCTCAGTGAATCGCTCCCCTCATATTCCACCAGACACAAAACATGAGGTTCTTTTGATGCAGATGGCCTTTCCTGCAGTGGTGCAGCTACCCCCTTCTATGTGCAGTTCCTCTTGTGTGAAACGTTCAAGTATAGACACCATTTCTCATCTGCAGTGACCACTTTGATCAGCCAAACAGAACAACACTTCTTGGACAGGAGTGTTGTGCAGACAAGGGAGAGTAAAAATCAAAAAAAAAAAAATTCATCTACCGAGCACAATAATCAATGTTGAGATGGGAAGTATTAGACCATCCCGCCCTAGTAGCTTGATTTGTCACCCTGTGACCCTGTGATACCGAAATCAAAGCTCCATTGTGTGAGAGATCTTCCCTACCCGAGAAGACATTGCCAAAGCAATACAATACGTGATTACCAGATTGAGTAATGGAGCCGCTCATGGTATTCATCGCCTTCCTCATTGTTGGTAGAAAACGATTAATTACCTTGGAGATTACTTCGCAGTTCTTAATGTGTTAATGTACTCAACTTTATTATGGTAGATGATCTTTTTTATTTTTTACTCTTCTCCCTTGTCGCAACACTTCTGAGTAATCCACGTAACAGATATTATTGCAAAGTACATTGTGTATTTTCATATGTATAATGAAATGTTTGTATAACAACACATTTGCCTGCATAAAAGTAGTTGCCATGACTTTATAAACTAACCCTATTGTTATAATGTACTCCTTATGCAAAAGTCTTGCATGGGGAAGAAAAAAAAAAGATCAGCACTGACTTGATGTTGCTGCAACATGCCTTTAGCCATTGTTAGGATGGAGTTTCCATTGCAGAGACTCTTGGGTCGTTTCTGGGTCATAACAAACCCATGATTAGTTGCCAGTTTTGACACTGGACAAAGTTTAGATCATCTCTAGCTGTTTCTTGCAGCTCAATGAACCCAATGGTCAAACTGTTCACTATTCAGGAGATGACGAACAAATTTGCTGCAATTTGTCACATGTTTAGTTCATGCACTTATAATGCATTGACAGTTCAATACTGTCTGATATGCAACAGTTATAAACCCTATGGGTATTTGTCTGGTGTCTTTTAGGATAACTTCATGTGCTTTCAAAAAACCTTTTTAGTATTGTGCATTATGATGGTTGATTCAAATGTTTGTCATCTTGGAAAATTTAAACCATCCTTAACATCCACCATTTCTATGAATATGGGCACACTTGGATAGGGTGTGAAGAAAACAGCTGAAACTCAGAACATATGCATTTATAAACACATCGGTTGGCAGAATAATGGTTAAAAAAGATACAGCAAGTGGCACTTGAAACTTCATAACACTAATGGCTTGCATGGTATTTTTAAATGCTTGGAAGTTTTGGGTAGCAATCCATATTACTTTATTTTTGTGTTTAAGTTATTTTATTTAACTGTTGGAAAGTACTGATTTTGTAATAACTTTTTGTACAGTGTGTCTCAAAAGGTTAAAATAACCTAAGTAATCAATCAGAATTATTAATTATAGTTTGCTTAACCAATTTTTTTATATCAAAGCTATAAACATTCTTATAAACGTCCCATCAAAATGTCGTTTGAGTTTATGAAGTAATTCTGTAAAATTTTATTGATTTTTCTCAAAGACCGACAAAATTTTTTCCTATAAACATAAGCAAACAAAAGTAGTTTCCAAAAAAAAAATGAATATCGATGTTCTTTTGTTATTTTATTGGAACACCATTAGATTTAATCACATCAAAAACACGATTCGGCATACTTTTAATTAATGTATGAATGACTGTAGGACCTATGCCATACTAACTGTCAATGATTTGCGTTTTTACTTCTTCACAGCTACTAACTGTCTCTAGTGGGCATAAAAATCTCTTCATAGAGTCCTCTTTAAGTTCTCAGTCGGATTAAGGTCTGGAGAGCTTGCTGGCCATTCCATGACATTCACATTGTGTGCTTGTAACCAGCTCAAAGTTGACCTGCACACTGGGAAGGAAGCATTATCTTGTTGCAAAATCCAGTTTATAGCAGCAGTATTTTCAGCGATGAGAAGAAGATAACCCTTTAGTGCTTGCGGATATTTTTCTGCATTTTGATGACCACTTAAAAAAAGGGCAATGTTTGATATTCCGTTGAAGTCTAAACATGGCCTATCCATAACCGCTCCAGCTCCTTGTTGTCTACTATAGAAGTTTCAATCTTGGGTTCGCAAATCATACCATTAATACTTCCACTCGTCAGGATCCCATTAAATCTCTCTTCATCATTGAAAAGGCATAATATCCGTTCATCAGCCCAAGACATGCTTTATTGCCCATTTTAGTCATGCAGTCTTGAATTTTAAAATTCTTTATGGGTAATGGATAAATATTTATGTGCAAGTTAAAAAACGAGCTGTTTATGTGTTGTCAAAATGAGCACCCAGTCTTGTTTAGGCTGATCGCTCACATGACTGATCATTTTCTTATATTCCAAGTTACTATTCATTTGCAGTCTTCTGTGGATGGTGCTTTTGGAGATCTTGAATTCTAATTGAATTCTACAAATTGACATTCCTTGATGAGCAGTTAATTGGAAGATTTGACTGTCTTCTCTTGAAGTTCTAGATTTCAGTCGGCCAGAATGTTGTTTTTTTAGACTCATAAGGATCTTTTCTTAAGACTGAATAGATGACGGCAACACGTCTACCAATTTTATTTGCAATTTCTACAACATTTAGCCCTTCACTTTTGCATTTCCAAATTTCTGCTATCTCAATATCAATTATCTGTTATGAACGTGGCATTTTTGGTTGACAGTAGCAATATATACAGTCGAACCATATGTTATGAATTTTGATGGAACCAAAAATTTGTTTGTATTATCCGGGAATGAAAAAAATAGCATTCACTGCAGTAGGAACCAGAGAAACAATTTGCATTAAGCAGGAATTTGTATTAACCAGATTTGTAATACAGTAAAAACCCGTTACAACGTACCTCACTTTAACGTACGTTTCAGAATAACGTACAAATTTCAAATCCCCGTCCCAAACGTAGGTATTTTAATGCTAAAAAGTTTCAGAATAACGTACCTCACTTTAACGTACATTTCAGAATAACGTACTAATTTTACATCCCCTTGGTTAAATTATCCCTTCAGTACAACATACATCGTTCACATATGCTCTGATTGGTCAAAAGATGCAAGATATTTTGCATCTGGGCCAATGGACTAATTAAGCCGAGTTCACATTTCATTGGTTGGTCGGTACAGCAAATATAAACCCGGAAATCTCTGCATGCTACTCAGTCGGGATCCAATTTGTGCTGCAATTAGATTAGAGACCTTCACTTGACGGACGATTGCCCATCTTCAATACGGTAAGATTATGTGTTTGTTTATTTTAATTTATGTTTGTTTAATTTACGTGCATGTAACAGGGTGACTAGCGATCGGGAAAAGTCAGGGAATTTTTTGTAACTGTGTTAGTCTGTAAAAAACTAATGTAATATTACATATTGTATATGCTATAGTGTATTTGAATTGAATAAAATAAAATCCATTCATGTATTCTTATGTTTTTCTATGAATAATATGCATTTTTCACAAGCCCCCCCCCCCCGCCCAGTTTCAGAATAACGTACAAATTTCCAGGTCCCTTGAAGTACGTTGTAACGGGGTTTTACTGTAATTGGGTTCGACTATATATAATAAATTTGTACCACCTCGAAATGCATGCATTGTAAGGTCTCCCTGAAATTTGCATGTTAATTTTTTTTTTTAATCAAAATAAATTTTTTGTGAACAAGTGCAGTTATTTATATTCATGGGACAGAAATTTTGTCTATTCTTGAGAAAAATCAATAAAACTTTACAGAATTTCTTCATAAAATCAAATGACAATTTGGTGGGATGTTTATAAGAATGCTATAGCTTTGATTTTTTCCTGACTGATACTTAGATTAGTATAATACTTTTTGGGACACCTGTAACTTTTTTTACTTATTTACTTAAAAAGTATGGGCTAATATAAAATAATGCATACAATAACTATTGTAAATGTTCGTGTATAAGGTGACCCTCTGTTTTTTGAGTAAGAAATTGAGTCAAAGTTTTACCCTTGTATATAAGGCGATCCCCAGATTTTTACCCTTAATTTTGGTATACAATTTCTCGCCTTATACACAAACAATTGGTATACAATTTCTCTATTAAACAGTTGAGTCACATTAATGGAAATTTTTTTTTAATGCTTACAACACACTGTATAGACTACGAGACATTGAAAATGCAACACCATCAACGAATGGGCAGAGAAATATGCAAATTACAGGGTTGACTCAGCTTACAGAGATATGTAAATGATGCAAATTGCGCAGCTTTCCTGTGCATTTTGAATGGGATATAAGGGAAGGAATTTGCAGAATTGGCAAGACTTCTGCTACTCTGTCTTGTACAGAAATAGTCTTCCAATTTTTTTCTGGTTGCTGAGGAGAAAATGCCAAGACATCATGACCCAAGGCGGTTCCAGCAGACAAGCGATTTCACAAGGGGTATGGTGATCGGACTCGGAAGGCCAGGTTGGTCCTTTTGTCGAATTGCAGAAGAATGCAACCTACATGCGTCCACGGTGCATCCGCTGTGGCGAAGATGGATGGAATAAAGGAATGTGGAACATTTGAGAGGTTCCCGTGCAACCCCAGCAACGTCAGCACGTGTGGACAGACTTATTCGCCAGCAAGCTTTCCCCATGCCACTTCCATATACCTCTTGCAGCATGTTCAGGACATCCTAGATGTTCCCATATTCGTCCAGGACCATTATTTGTTGATTGGTCGCCAGTGTCCTGCACTCATCATCCATCTTATAAGACTGCCATTGACCCCATGTCACAGATGCCTTCATTTGCAATGGTGTTGAGAAAGAGCCACAGGGACATTGGAACGGTGCAGGGTGGTGTTCACAGATAAGTCATGCTTCTGTTTCAGTAATGACAGGTTCAATCCGGCTGCAACTGTGGAACGGCACACTGTGCAATCTCCTACAATAGCAGATCACCTCTGGCCCATGTGGATGGCACCTTGACATCCCAGTGATACGTGGATGAGGTGCTGCGTCTGGTGACACTACCCTTCCTTCAGTGAATGCTTAATGCTATTTACCAGCAGGATAACCCCCGACCGCAAACAGCACACATCAACCAACGAGCCCTGCAAGGTACACAGGTGCTTCCCTGGTCAGCTACATCCCCTGATCTCACACCAAACGAACAAGTCTGGGACGCGATTGGACGTCGCTTGCATGCACTGCCATAGGAACATTCAGAAGATGATCTTTGGCAAATGTTTGACAGGAAATGGACAGCATTCGTACGCAATCAGGACACAATCCGCACGCTCATTGACTCTGTACCTAGACGTATCGCTGGCTGTAGGACCACGGTGGTTCTACAACCTACTGATCTCACGGTGTTGTCGTTCTGTGTATCATGTTGTAATAAACATTACTTATTGTTGTCTCTTCCTTTTATCATTTTCTATGCACGCGTTCATGGTGTTGCAATTTCAATGTCACATAGTGTATATTCACTCAATCTGCTGATGACTCCTCATTTATTACCTCATTTATGTTGTGCCTTCTGCAAGTCAAATAGAATGTTAACTTTATGTGACTCTGCTATTTATAATGACGTATTCATTGTAGTATTTGATTTAGTATATAGCTATGGAATATCGTTGATCAATGGAAGGATCAATATAATATATATCAGTTGTAGTTTTTCGAGCAATTCAATGAGAGCATTATAAGGATAAGTATTAAAATAAAAGTTAAACATAGGAAAAATAGAATAAAAATTTAAAAAAACATTACTATGCATTATAAAATATAAATATTATTTATTATTCCTATAATAAACGCAATAAAAATACCATTTAAAAAAATTTTTTGGGGGGGTAGGGGGGCAGGTCGAGGCAATTTTTTGGGGCGCGTGTGTGCTTTCTATATAGTGTATATTATTGTATTAACAAATAAGCTGTGCGTCTACTGGCCAAAAATATGTTAACACTAACAAGTATTTGTCGTTAACAAAACATTAGTATCCTTGATAATTTCCTCAAGATGTCTGGGCAAACATTCCACTAACTTTAGAAGCACTCCTGCAGAAAGTGATATCCAAGACTTTAGCAGCTCTCTTTAATCTGAGCAGCGTTTCATGGTTTGTTAATGGGGACCTTTTTGTCCAAAATTTCCCACAAATGTGCATAGCCATGGAAGAACATTTGATTCTTCTAGTTTGCAAAAATTCTGTTATTAATCATGATGTACTATTGTGATTATTATTTTGCTGAAACAGTGAACCCCTCTTTAAGTCCGTTTGGATTTTGGAAGGAATGAGATTTTCGTCAAGAATATCTATGTAGACAAATTGGTCCATAATGCCGTTGATAAATGAAGATGTCAACTTATTTTCTCCTAAACATCCCCAGACCTTGAGTGATAGAGAATGTTTAACAGTGAGTTTGATGTTATTAATGCCAGATTTTGTTCCATTCTGTTGGTAAACCTTTGCTTTCATCACCAAAAAATTGTGCAAAACTTCCAGATCCTATATATTAAAACTCAAGCACTTTTTTAAGAGCAAAGTTGGCACTTCTGTGCATGCGCATTGATCGTAGTTATCATCGTTAATTGTTATATCTAATTGTTGTTAATTTGATCATCAATGTTAGCAAAGTTTGATTATGACGTCTTTGTGGAGATTATTTATGACTGTTTATGAAACCACACAGTTGATATGCCATCAAATGTTAGTGGGTTCTAGTTTCTTTTTACACTATCTACCAAAAAGTAATTGGACACTTTCCAATTTAAACGTTTTGTCGAATATCTAGAAAGAAAAAGCAATTTCCTAAACAATGCGACGTGAGCGCATCATGTGAACCCTTTAATAAATTATTTGGAGGGAGAACACAGTAACCTCCCGAGAGGTAAGAGGTACGTAAAGTTTTCCATGACGGAGACAATTGCCTCCTTTGGCATATGACCAAACGGTCGAATTTAAAGACATAAGGAACATAGGAGTGTCGATTCGAACTCTCCCGAAGCCCCAACTTAACACTGGAGCGGGAACTGTCAGCATCAAAAGTGACCAAATAAAGAGGAAAAAAATGTATACATAAGTATCGGAGACTCCGTATCTGTTGAACAAAAAAAAATTTCTCATGCAAACTTACTGGAACCAGTTCCGAAAAAAGCGGTACGCTACAATATCTACATTAGTTATAAAACAGGAAGTTTCAAGATGTAGTTTTTAAGTTAACTTTTTAGAGGACTACAAAAGTACCCATTAAAAAAAAAAAAAAAAAATTAGTATGAATGTGTTTGCTTGATTTTTTTGTTTTTTCTTTTGTTTCATTGAATATTTTAAAATATTCTTATTGAAACTTGTCAGTTTAAAATATTTTTATAATATAACATACACAGATTATATCCGAATTATCTAATTTATATAAAGCGATTTTAAGATACTGACCATTCCACTACAAGAATATTTTTTGTTAACTTAATCTTGGCCCTCACTTTAACTTTAACTACTGTATATTCATTTGAACGACATGAAGCATACAGAAAGTAAGACCACTTTTCAGTGTTCTTGTGGCATTGTAAAAAATTTTCCATAGCATGATAATTTTACATACCATTTATCCTAATTTGTGAATAAGATGCAATTACAATTTGTGTATAGGTAGGGGTAAATTGCCCAGTTGTTGCCATCCTCAAGATAAAAATTGCCTTTCCGATTCTAAAGTGCTACTATTGCATTTCCGATTCTAAATAAAATTTTCAATTTTATTACAGTGTGTATGAAAGTTAGATATGAAAATAATAAACTAATAATGCCAGTTGTTGCCACATTTTCCCCTGTACTTGCCACGTAGTTGCCTAGTTTTTGCTAGTCTTATTTAGAAATAATTCTACATAATTTTTTTTCTGTTCTAGCCCCATGGTAGTCAAGGAGCCATGGCTGTTCTCACATTAAAAATTTAAAAAAATTATTGATTTTGTCCTCATCCTACCTAAAAGCCTTTGCACGCACGCTAGAAGTGATGTTTCCCTATATAACTTCACTTGTGTCTTTTTCGAAAAACAAGTTTTTAACAGTTTGCTTAAGACAAGCGTGACTGATCATGGAGTACGATTTTTAAACTTACATAAAAACAAACACAAGCAGATAGTTGGCTAATTGAATAGTAGATTGCATTAACAATGGATGGAACTAATGCATACAAACATTTTCGTTCCTATCGCATGTCATGTTTCATAGAAATGTAATGTTTTCATTAAAAAGTGATAACTACTGGGCAGCTTACCCTATCACAAAAATTTTTTACCTTATATACTTGTGCATAAGCCAACCCCCTATTTTTGATTCCAGAAAGTAGAAAAATGCCATGATTTGAGCATAAGCCGAGGCAAAAATGTAAAAAAAGGCAACATTTGAGAGGGAAAAAAATTATTACAGAACACAACTATTACAAGCAGTTTTTGTGCACCGTAAAATCTTGAATACAGGCCCGGGCATCTATTTGTCTCAATGGTCTGACCTGCCCGGTGTTTATTTAAGACCTGGTGTTAAGCGCTATTCCCAATAACCGGGTCTCTAGCAAAACGATTTTGTAAAATTCCCTGACTTTTCTCGGTTTATCATGTAATTTTCCCTGACCACCAGTACCAAAAAAATTCTATTTTGATAGAATATTATTGATATTTTTCAAATTTTTCGTTCCAATTTTGCATTTTATTGCTGATTTTGTAAAATTCTCTGACTTTTCCCAGTCGCTAATTACCCTGCAATAAATAAAGTAAAATAAATGAAGTAACAAAAAACTAACCTGAATGGAGAAGAATAACAACCTTCATAACGACGAACTTCGAGTCCAAATGATTACCCTATCTATGAGAAGTTTGTAATAAGACCCTCAATCGACAATCGAACAGTGCAGAGAAAATGAAACGAGCAGTCCGAAAGCAACGCTTTCACTGCCATACTCGTGCAGAAAGTAACCAGGGGAAGTACACTGAACTAGACAAGAAGCCAGATGAAACCTAGCGTCACGTCATCCAGCACACGTAATGAGACCCTATGAACTAATGCCCTGCAATACATCGAAAAAGATTTTCCGATTCTTGTATGTCATCGATACATTGTGTAGAGAATCGATTCTCAAAAAACCCGAGGACAGGCGGACAGCTGTGGCTCAAGCCGGATGATCTGATCGGTGACATGATGGTGATTGGCTCGCAAGCTCTCATAATGGCAGTATGACTACCAGCTTAGGTTTAGTTACAGATTTCCAACTCTTATTTAAAATCATCAAGGGTAAGGCAGCATGGGATTGGTCGAAATTAGAATGGGTTAAATGAAGCAGCCAATGAGAAGCATACACATGAAAAGACGTTTAGTAATCTGGAAATGAGGAAAAACGCCGGAATTTATATCGATGAGCCGAAAAAGACCCGGCGTTTAATCTATTTTTAATACCCCACCTGGCTTTTATTCAAGACCAGCGTGTATTTGAATACCCGGCCTATATTCAAGATTTTACGGTAATTACAAGAAGATTAAATTTATAGTAACAAATTCATTATGTGGGAAGGCCATCAAACATAGCCTCTTCTTCATCTAGCACTCCAAAAAGTTGATGAAAATCTTCATTCTCATGCTCGTCATCCACATTGTCTTCAGTCTCACTTCCATTGGCCTCAGTTTCATTATTTTTATTTTTCGAAATGATACATTATTCCATATCTATTATTACTGTATTTAATAATATCTATTATAAATTTTAATCGTATTAGCTTTCTTTATAAAACATTTATGGACGATTTTCAAGATGCACTTGGTATGAACACGGTGATAGTTTACCAAGGTCGGCACCATCTTGTTTTTGGGATTTGACGTAAGCATTTGAAATTGGTAGAGACTTTGCAATACAATAACGGGAGACCAGAGTTTCGCCATTTTTTCCTGGCTTTATCAAGGATACACACGAGGCTTCACGCCCTTTTATAAATAATGGTTCTAACGGTTGTAAATAAAGGTTGAGGGAGGGATGTAATTATAATGTTGTTAATTGCTTTATATATGAAAACTGCTAGGCTATAATGGTAGAATTGGTGTATTATGGTTATGCCCACAGAATTAAAAAGATGAGAGACAGGGGTAGGTTTACGTAGTTTTAATAAGGTACGTACAAACCATTTTTGTAATCTGTGTAGACATAGTAAGTTAGATTTGGTGGTTGAACTCCAAAATTGAAGACCGTAGGAAAGCGAGGAGTGGATTAAAGCGTTATGTAATAGAAGGAGGATTTTTTTTTTTGGGGGGGGGGTAAGAAATGAAGACGGAAGAAAAGGCCTAAGCATTGGTTTAGCATAGAAGCTAAAGCATTAATGTGGGCGTCCAGGAGAGGTTATGACTTACTTGGATACCCAGATATTTAAAAGTATTGGCCGAGTTAATCTGTTGGGAGCTGTAGTTTAGTGAAAATTTGTTCTTTTCGAGCTTTTTGTTGCATTGGTGAAAGATGACATATAAAGTTTTATCGAGATTTAGGGACATAAGGTTGATTGTATTCCAATGTAAGAGTATTCAAACCTGGGTTGAAGGTTTCCTTGATTGTATTTAAGGAAGAGCCAGTGCAGGATATTGTAGCGTCATCTGCATATAATATTAATGGTAGAGAGGATATTACATAAGTTAGGTCGTTTATATATATAAAAGAAGAGGGGATAAAATTAACCCTTGGGGACTCCTAGATTACGTGTGATTGTTGAGGATATTTTATTGAATAAATGTAGGGTGTATTGTCTGTTTGATAAGAAGCTGGAGAGCAGGGTTAGAGGGGATCGCAGATATTGAAAAATTGAGATAATTGATGTATTGCAATGAAAGAACACTTAAAACGCGCTGGTTTCGTTTGAAGCCCCCGCCCCCCTTCACTCTCTTCGCACTTTTTTCAATGTGGCTGCCACAGCCTCTTAGAGATTCTCATTATGCTGCAAAGAGTGAATAATTTTATCTTATCTAAAATTTATGAAGCAGTGGAAGGGTTAATAAATTAATTCTAAATGGATTAATAAATTATTATTTAGTTTTTTGTAAACTCCACTTAAAAGAGCACTTTCATTAACTGACTCGTGCATAAGCCGAATGTGTTTTTAGGGGTCATTTGGGGGGGGGGGGGGAGAACTGGGCTTACAGACGAGTATATATATGGTGATCAGCGTTGGACTTATGTATAAATAAGCGGACTAAGCACATGCTTAGGGCCCTGTTAGACAAAGCATGTGAATAGGGGACCCTGAATCCTCAGAAAAACAGGGTTTATACTGAGGAAGGTGTGCAGTGCTTAGGGCCCCTAAAGGTACTAGTCCGGCCCTGACTGTAATCTTAATAATAAAATTTAGGTAATGTTTGAGTAAGGTTCTATTAATATGAGTGTAACTGTAATAACAGATTTAGGGATGTAATGGGAGCCAAAAACTGTGGACGATGAAATGCAACAATGACGACGGGAAACCACTGTTCCACAAAAATTGTTTATTCGGACGTATGCACATTTCGGCAGCCATGCTCCCTTCTTCAGCGTATACAGAGGAATTGATCAGAACGGGCTGAGCTGTTCAAATGAGACAAAAGGAGTTACATCGTCTTATTTATAGAGAGAACATAGTGGTCAGGGACCAATTACAATACATACAATCGCATGATAATACTCGGTTTATACAATAAATAAAGGTAGTACGGTGGGGCTTCTATGCCTTCATTAGGATGCCCTTGTTCAGGTTGGATTATTTTGTCTATTGGTCTGTTTTGGTTGATGTAGGATTTTTCCGATATCTTTTAATTGTTCACATCCATCAGGCCCGAGTCGCTATTCAGTAGTCTTGAGGGGTCTTCGCTTCTGATTGTGTATGATTCTAGGAAGTTGAGAAGCCGCGGGTCACTGGTACTGTGCACGATGCTGAAGTCTTCTCGCTTGTAGTCATGTTGCTGGTCAAGTATATGGTCCATGAACCTCAACACTGCATATTTCCCATTTTTTATGCATGGTAAGTGTACTTTTATCCTGGTGTTAACTGCCCTCCAGGTGGTTTAATGTCTAGAATTATCCTGGTGGAGATTGGGAGGTTGCACAAGCACTAGGTTCCCATGGTAACGATTAATGGAGCACGTGATCAGGTACAAGGACACTATACTGCATGGTTTTAACATTTAGCAGGTTCAAGCAAAATGAATAAGCTATTCTTTTAGGGCTACGATGCTAGCCTTTCTAAAGAAAACTACGATGGCTGAGCTAAAAAATTAAGGAGGGCGATAAGTTTGATGTTTTTAAATATAAAACAAATGAATTGAACTGTGACATTGATTTGCAAACATCGAACATGCAAACACTGTGACCTATTTAGTGTTGAAAGAAAATGAAGTGACTGACAAACAAATGAAAGCCAACAAGTCGCTCGAGTCTCATAACTATTTACTAGAGGCTGGGTCAGTCATAATATTTTTGTTAAGATCCTCAACAATGGAAAAATAAGTTTTCTTTAAAAGTTTTATTATTTAATATAACAACCTTGATTTACATATTTATTGATAGGGTTGATTAATTGAACTATTTTTATAGAAAAAAAAAATATTACAAAATAATTAAGATACTATCATGAGGTCAGATGAAGACAGACATGTATTTATTAAATAAAATATATTTTTTGCTGCATTTCAAGTAAAATATTTATAATGTTCATGTGATCAGTCAGTTGATTGTAAAATAAAGCAAATATTTTACATGGAATACATTTATGTAATTATTTGTTTACAAAAAGGCATATTGTTTTGCGTTATCATGTTATTTACTGCTTATTCAATTATCTTGGCACATGCCTGAGATGAAATGAATTTTGCAAACACAGTGATCAACATATTCCATGTTTAAATCGAGCCAATTTATCTTTGCCAGCTAGGCCAATCCTAGATTCTCTTACATTGCCCATTTATGATGCCGGGAATTATATGAAACCTACTTTATTTCTGCCAGATTGATTGTGGCATCCAACAATGCAACACAGCACCAGTTTGTTCTTTTTTGGCGAGAATTATCACAACAGATTTTTATGAATCCGCACTAATGGAAGAAGGGAAGTGTACTGTCAGCACAGTGCACCAAACCACCACCTGTGACTAGTACTGCGCCCAGTAATGGCTGAGTATTTTCCTTTGAATGGCATTTCGTGGCGTCTCCAGAGCATTGCTGTGATACAGCATTCACATTGTTACCCTTCTTCTGAAAATGGGATAACAGCATGCCTTTAACATCCCAAAAGACCATAAGCGTAAATGATTTTTCGATTGAAAAATGGAAGGAAAAATTCTGCGACCTGGATTCGAACCAGGAACCTCGACTATCATGGCCGACGCCTCTACCAATTGGGCTATCGCAGACACCTGGACAGCCAAGCTGTCTCAAGGTGTCTTAAAGACAAACCAAGTTGTCCTGGTTCGAATCCAGGTCGCAGAATTTTTCCTTCCATTTTTCAATCGAAAAATCATTACCTATGCTTGGAGAGCATCTCCGGTTTATAATTCATTATTATTTACATAAACGTAAACTTGCCAGCAGATGGCATAACCCAAAATATCTTGGATGCAGGCGAATCCAGATGTTTCCATTGCATTGAAGCACGCTTTGATTCAGGTTGCATCTGTTAATTGAACTGAAGCATGATGTTGATAACTTCGGAAACTAAATGAATATGTTAAACATGAGCAATATCTTTTTTTTTATTTTCCTGTGGCTTACTTAACTGGCTTCCCCTCGTACTTTAAAATAACACTGGTAAGTGTAAACCAGGATGCCTTAAATTGTGTAGAAACCTCATTTACAGATTGACCATATTTGTGGGCTCTTACAGTCATGCCATTTTAAAGCAGTCTTGCCTCTTCATGCATTCATTGTGATGGAATTTTAAGAGTCATGAAACTTTTTAACTCTTGGGATATGATTTTGTAAGACATGATGCTCAGTAGTATAAAACCAAATTGAATAAAACTAAGTAGCTTTGTGGAGGAAAAAAGTGAACTTCATTAATGTTGACAAATCTATTTTATTTGGTAAATATTCTTACTGTTTCAGATTCATGGATGCAATAAATATCAATGTGGCTTCTGTTTACATGGTGCTGAATCTGAGCAGGAGATTCTCTTTCATCTATGTAGCATGCACCCCAATAGACGTGGACGTCTGTTTGTTCGGGCTATGATAGACAATAAGGTAAGTAGCAATCATTAAAGTTGAATATATGCTTCCTGCATAGAACTTCTCTTTGACTTATCCAATCTTGCAGCAGTGATTTACAAGATAAAATTATATCAGTGCAGTAATATTGTATTATGTATTCATTTTATGTATTTGTAAGTTATTGTGATGGTCTTTTAAAAAAGCATTTGATCCATTCATGCAATTTCCAATAACTTAATTTCAGTGTTCACCATAGGTATTTATTAAAACAGACAATGCTAAATTGTTTTTAAAAATTAGTGATTTGTTAAAATGAAAATTTAGAAATTTGTTAAAAGCATATTCTTATGTACTTAATTTGGCACTGACAGGGCTAAGCTGTTATTGTGTTGCCAAAATTACCTAACCTAACCTAACCTAACCTCCCTTCACTTCATGCACAAGTATACTGCATCCCAAATATGAAATTTAACAACAAAAAACTTCAAGAAAAAGAGGCATTGTGTGCTAGAAAAAAATAAAAGATATATTCTAAACATATTCAAATTATGGGCAGAGTTCAACATAAACAAAATTAAATCTTCATAAAAAAACAGCTGTTAAGCCAGCATGTACATATCCAAAAAGTTTAGGTCCACTTTTCAAAATCGGAGCTAATTAAACAAAATTTATAAGATTTTCACACTTCACACTTTTGTAGTTATTAATAGTGTATCTTGTCACCATTTTTTCACCAGCAATTCATATATGCATTTCAGCATAGAAAGAACCAATTCTTCATTCTTGTTGGAGGCACCTTACTCCACTCATTAATTAATGGGCTTCTTTGCACTCAGCAACGTTCAGATATTGCTTCCCATATTGGTACACAAATCTAACTAACCAGCTCCACAATTCAATTGAATTTATGTCCGGTGACAATGGAGGCCATTCCAAAGCAAGAACTACTCGTACATTTTTTTGGTAGTATGAATGGTGGCATTATTTTGCTGGAATAATGTTCTTGAATCTCCCAGACGATCTAAGAAAGGTAGAAGACTCGAAATAAAATCTTTTGATAGTCAATGGCTTTTATTCTTTCAGGCATAACATAAAGGGCACTACATCAGATTTTTTTTCATCCTCTTGCCTCCCATATATTAGCTTCAAGAATAATCCTAGACCTTGAAGGTCGAGGTTTAACTTATCTGATGAGGACTATATACACTTCAGCAAAAGACAAACTATACAAAAGTTGTAACACTAAATTCATATAGGCATCAAGCGATAAATATAAGTCCTCTTTGACTTCTACAATTACGACAGGTGTTCAAAGTGATTATCATAAACATTGAAATACTTTTGAATAAGGCAAACAGTTGCTCCTATGCATTTTATTAGCAAACTGTTATCAAGTAATCTCCTATGTCTATACCCTATCCCAAGTTTAGTAGAGAGTGACATCACGAGTGAAATGGAAGAAATAGTTTGTTTCTATTTTATTTTTTTTTTTATTAAAATTTTATTAAAATTTAAAACATTGCAAGGACAGCAGAATTTAAAACATTGCAACCTATTAATAAGTATAAGCAATATTAAAATCTAAGAATATACAAATTAATATCAATAGAAATCCAAAAAAGCAAAACTTATACTAGGATTTCTAAAAGAAAACAAACAAAGAGAGAAATAATAATAATTTAGTTAAATAGGAAAAGAAACAAGATACAGTAAAACCCCTTTAAGCCCACCACAGCACCATATAAGTGGTCATCTGGAGGGGTGGTCTTCTTAAAGGGGATTATCCTGGAATATGCCTTGCAGCACAAAGAAATTATAAAGTGTAGTTTTGTTAATTAATAATAAAATGTAATTGTATTAATAAATTAATTTGACATAATATTAATTGCAGCACACAAATTAATAATAAATGTAATTGTAATTTGACATAACTTTAATTAAACACTCATTAAGTATTGGACATAAAATATAAAATTACTGTTTGCTTCATTTTTCTTAAATTATTCAATATTTTTTTGCACAATGATTTTTTTCATATTCTTTTTCAATGTTATCTAACAAATAAAATAGTTTTTCATTTTTTAAGTTGTGTAAGGGATTTGTGTTGTCCAATACTTTCAATTGCATTTTCAAGAGGAATTGGCTCAATATTAATTTCTGCCTGTTCTTCTTCATATTCACTTACATCATTGTCACTCTCTGATAACATTTCTGAAGTCACCATACCCCAATTTTCATTATTATAGCACTCAATTTGTTCATCAGTTGAAGAAAAATCAATCTCCACATTAGTTGCTTCACCCAGTTCTTTCAAATTTGCCTCGTTGTCTTTTCCAACTGTTTGCACATCATTTGGTGTTTCAGCAGATGCAAAAACCACTTTTTGATTGTCTCTGGCTTTACTTTATTCCAAGCACTTTTAATCCGTGTAATGGCATCACTAACATTTATTGCTTTTGGCAATGCATGAATTGATGTAGCTTCATCCATTTTTGCAATTAGTGAACTCATTAATTTTTTATAATAATTAATTTTAATGACTTTAATAATGCCATTGTCCATAGGCTGCAAATGAGATGTTGTATTTGGTGGGAAGAATTTCAGTTCCACATTTGAAAGTTTTTTTGTAGGATGACAAGAGGCATTAGCAAGGAAAAGAAGAATTTTTCTATTTTTCTGCTTCATTTTTTCATTCACTTTGTTAAGCCATAAATGAAAGATTTCACAGGTCATCCAAGCTTTTTTTATTTGCATGCCAAGAAACACCAAATACAGAAGGGTCCATTTTTTTTGAAGCAGCATCTTGGATGAAATACACATTCCCACAGAATATAGTCAAAATGTATTTTTATGATATGTTTGGATCTGATGTACTACCAAATAAGCTAGGTGATAACCCCGGGCGTGGTTCGGACTGTTTTTGCAATATCTTAAAAATAAACACATGAAAACGCTTAGAATTAATACAGTAAAAATTCATAATGAAAACTCGGAAAAAATTTTTTTAAATGCTCACAGTGGTTAGACCTCTCCATGTATGCTGCTGCTAGCCTAAATAATTTCTTAGTCATGTAAACTTACTTTAGATGTTCCCCTTGATGTTGTTGCAATTCCCACTCTCGATGTCTTGAAGCAAAACTTGGCCATTTATCTCTTTATGTAGTCTAGTGGTCGCCGATTCTTCTATTGACATGCTTAGCATTTGCTCAGTACAGCACGAAGCTAAAGGACCGCTTCATCTGTCGTCTTTCCATTCTTTCTGAATAGTCTGCTAACTCTGCATTATCTCCAGTTACTGACCATTTCTAAAGATTTTCAAGAAATTGTTAAGTACTAAGAATTCTCATTTCTACGAAAATCTTGAATAACAGGAATTCATGCATTTTTACAAATTGAACCTTATCTATATTGCACAAAATTTGCCTTTCATTGTTGGCCATGAGATATACAGGGTGATTACAAAAGAACTTCACACTTTTAAAAATTTATTACATCAAAGCTATTCAGAATTTAGACACATCACATACGGATTCGTAAAGAAAAACTCTTGAAGTTTATTGTGACACAGTTAAAGATGTTCAATATGCCCCCCTGTCATGTCACGGCATACATCAATGCGGTAGTCGAATTCGTCCCAAACCCTCATTAACATGTCTTAATCAATCCCACATATCGCTACCATAATGCGTTCTTTCAGCTCGTCTAGGTCACGGGGAAGGGGTAGGGTGAAGACCTCGTCCTTTACACACAAGGTGTGAGGTCGGGGCTTCGCAGTGGCCCCTTTACAAGTTCCAGGTTATTGTTTGCTCGACCAATCCACCACTGTGATTTCTTTTTATGGGGGTGTAAAGGACAAGGTCTTTACCCTACCCCTTCCCCGTGACCTAGACGAGCTGAAAGAACGCATTACGGTAGCAATACGTGGGATTGATGGAGACATGTTAATGCGGGTTTGGGACGAATTCGACTACAGGGGGGCATATTGAACATCTTTAACTGTGTCACAATAAACTTCAAGAGTTTTTCTTTAAGAATCCGTAAGTGGGGTGTCTATATTCTAAATAGCTTTGATGTAATAAATTTTTAAAAGTGTGAAGTTCTTTTGTAATCACCCTGCATATTGTTGATCCTTGCATGGTGTTGGTGTATTGCGTGTTGATATCATTGTTGATACCTATTGTTGCACAAACTTTTACTTGCATTGTTGGCCATGAGATATATATTGTTGGTCCGTGCAGAGTGTGAGTTGCGTGTTGACACCATTGTTGATACCTATTGTTGCACAAACTTTTCCTTGCATTGTTGGTCATGAGATATTTCTCATTAATATGCCTTGCCATAACCATGAATATTGATTTTTTTTATCAATAATTATTATTTTTTCGAAATCTGAGGTAGACAGTGACCTTCCTCATGGTTTGAAGGTCAAGTATGCAGAATTTCATCAAGATCGGAATAAAACTGTAGATTTGTATAAGAAACAAATCCATCTTTGTATATATAGAAGAATGATAGATAGATTATGTCTGTATAAACAGTCATTGATTGGTGAATACAAAATCATAGATTGGTTAGATATAAATTCATTGATTGGTTGGATACAAATTTATTGATTGGTTGAATACATATTCATTGATTGGGTGGATACATAATAAGGTAAATTGCTAAACAAAGTAGGCTAAATAGTTGTGATTGGTTGAAACATGATGAGCGAATAAGTAAAAGAATACTAACAAGTAGGAACAATTCAGTCAAATATTTTGAAAGTTGAATAAATGTTCAAAAATTAGTTCAATTTTAATAATGATACATGTACTTTTAAATACTGTACTAGAAATCTTTGTTTATTTGTGCAAATTAATGCAACAATATACTGTGCATAATTAAATGTGTAAATTGATGCTTATTATAGTTCTACACTAAATGATCAAAGGAGTTGGGACACCCCTGTGAACACCTGGGGTTTTTCTCCTGGACTGGACTTGGCCCGCTCATCAAGGTGGACGGAAACCTCAATGCTGATGGCTACAGGACCATTCTGGATAACGGGGCACTTCCAGCGCTGTGGGAATACTTCGGTGACGGGCCATTCCTCTTCCAGCACGACAATGCGCCTTGCCACAAAGCAAGATCCATATCCAACTGGTTTGACGAGATGCGGGTTGAAGAACTGGATTGGCCCGCCCAGAGTCCTGATCTCAACCCCATCAAACATCTTTGGGACGAATTGGAACGACATGTGAGATCCAGGATGGTTCGCCCTACATCTGTCCAGGAACTGACCACGATACTCCTCGAGGAATGGAGGTCAATAACTGTGGACACACCGTAAACTTGTGGATAGTATGCCATGTAGGGTGGAGGCAGTGATAGCAGCTCGGGGTGGTCCTACACACAATTGATTGAAGCTTTTTGCGGCTTTACGGTAGAGCAGCAGGTGTCCAAACTCCTTTGATCATGTAGTGTATATGTATACTAAGAGGTAAATAAACTTTTACATCTTAAAGCTAAGAATATTAACCTGGTGTCTTATTATTAAAGTTTTCAGTAAAAGAAAATCAAAAATATTACCTCCTCTATTGAATTGAGATGAACTCTGTAATCTTTACTGGAATACTGTAAATGAATCTGCATTCCTGGAAGAACAGGTCAATCAAACGTTTTGAAAGAAAAAAAAACAGGTCAAGTTTAAGTGGTCAGTCATATCTGTGGTTGGTAGATTAAACAATACAGCTAGGACAATTCTAATTGGCCCTGTCTTTGGAAACGACTAATGTTCATTGTGAGGGGTCTTGCTACTGTGAAATGGCTTTGAAAATAACTGTCCATGGCCATTGTTAAGAGTGTTAATTATTCAGAGGAGATTAAACTATTGTGTAAGTAGGATATTTTTTTGTTACAAAATTTTTGTCCACTATTGAGAATGTCCATCATAGGAGGTTTGACTGTAATAGCAGAGTGTCATTCCAACAAAAAGAAAACAAGAGAGCAGAAACCAGGGCGTTTTTTTTTTGGTTTTTTTCCCTGCACTTTCACATTCTGCTCATGGAGGTGTCTCACATGGCAGAGAAACCCTAATGGATGATACGGCAGAACTATTCAAGTGCCATCGTTTGTTCTAATTTAAAATTTTTGCATCTCGCTGGTCGATCGATATAAATGTATTAATATATATTTCACACCTCTTCTATTTGGCTTCCACATCAATTTTCTTTCCCGGCCTCTTCATTTTCATCATCTGAGCGTCCGACATTTTTTATTTCATGAGAGAGAGAGAGAATGTTACTGTGACATCACTGCACAGAATGTTGTCTATTGACTGAGCAACCAGTTTCTGCTTGCTTCTACCACAAAAGTGGAATTCAACTTCAAAAAACAGAAATTTTCAGTCGGGCAGAAGAGATGAAAGCAGGAAGTGATGTCATGAAATTTTTCTGCTTTGTGGTTTCTGTCATTGTTTTTACGCATGTAGGGACCACGCTTAGCAACAGAAAGCTGAGCACGAGCAACACATCTTGAAGAACTTTAACCAATTCGAGACAGTATATCTGCAGCATAATCTAACCAATAAATGATTTAGCTAGATAGTTCATAATATTATTTTCAACAACAATTCCAAAACTCAAAAAACTTTGTTTTCTTCATTTAACAAAAATTATGTGGTATCTATTTTTGCCTAATTACACTGATCAGCCAAAACATTTTGAGCACCATCCTAATATTGTGTTGTTCCAGCTTGGCATGCAAAACAGCTGCAACCCATAATGATGAGGGAAAGTAGCTAGAATCTCATATTGTTGACACCATATTCTGGTTCTCTCACCAGCATGCTTCACTTGGAATCATAATTCATCAGATTTGTCTTGCTGCAGTCTTCTATGACCCAGTTTCGATGTTCTCGTGCCTGTTGTAGATGAATTTTGTGGTTTGCCGCAGAGATCAGTGGGATTCGGTGAGAACCCATATACCTTTGAAATTTCATGTTACACAGATTTCATTCTTAAACCTTATGGAACTCGAGTTCTACTTTTAAGTCCAAAATTTTTTGTGAAAATCTTGGGACTAGGACAGGGTTTTTTTTTGTTTTTTTTATTGAATGTCTGGAATCAACGATATATTTTAAGTAGAGTCTTTAGGAATGAATATGTTTTAATTTATTTATTAAAAGCAATTTACATTTTTAAAAAAATTGATAAAATATTGAATTTGGATTTTCATTTATAAATTAAAAAAATTATTTGTATAATATTTAGAGTGCAAATACAAAAGGTTCAAATGAGATAACCAGATCGGAAACTTCAACATCAACAGGCAGTGAAAGCAAGACTCCTGAAGATGTAAAAACTGTTGTTGCTGGATTGCATTCAGATAGTAGCAAAGATAGGAAATTAAATGACACTGTGATTAAATCTATGCAAGGTATTTTCTTTTTTTCTTATTATTCTACTACAGAATTCTTTATTGTCACTTATGTCAATCAAGTTTATAACATAATTTTCTTAAAAGAATTGAACATTAATTTTTTCAAAAAAGTTCTATAAGCAAATATGCAAAAGTTTTTCAAAGAAAACTATGACAGTTAAGGCAAAATTAAAGCTATAATTTTCTTTGAAAAACTTTTGCATATTTGCTTTATGGAATCTTGAATTCCTCCAACTATCTTTCAGGAAATTTGCAATACTTTGAGATACAAATTGGTTAATAAAGGCTTACTGTGATTTAAATAGAAAAGTATCACGGGCATCCATAATAAAAAATATAAAATAAAAATTTTAAAGCACACACTTACACCTTAAAAAGTGCAGTAAGAAGTAAAAAATCTAGTTTAAAAAAAAAGCTAAAAGTGTGATGATTAGATTTTTTTACTTTTTACTGCACTTTTTCAGGTTAAAGTGTGTGCTTTAAAATTTTCATTTTATATTTTTTATTTTATTCTTTTTAGTCTTTATTTAAAAAAATAAGCTTTTATATGATGACTACAAAACCAGAAAAACCTTGGAAGTCTACTCAGTCAAGTTAACTCTGTATCTCACGAAAGCGTTTACAATACATACAATCCTCTCCACAAACACATCACAATCAACAACTAATGCTAGCATTGATGATCAAATTAACAACAACTGCATACAACAATTAATAAAGAAAACAATAAACAACAATACAGGCAGTCGTTACATCATGATTGCACTGTATACATATTAAATTTAAATATTAAATAACTTACAAATAAGTGAAAGACTAGTGAAATTAAGGATTGAAACATGCATTGTCATGTCATTGGGGAAAGTTGCAGAGCTGTAGTTAGTTAGGAAGTGGGCAAAATATTGATTACAAAATTTGCACACAAACACACAAGTGAAGTTCAATAAAAGTGTGTAAAATACATAACACAAAATTGGTTCATTTTTAACTCCCTTCCCACCCTCTTGTAATGCACGTCCAAACCCACCCCTTGATATTTATATAATCCTGCACTGGTCACCCCCCTCCAATGAGTTTCAACTGATGGTGGATGTAACAATACCAACACTGGCCATATAGCTCTGATCTGGCACCTGCTGATAATCATTTCTTTGGTAAATTGAGGGAGCGGTTTTGGGGAGCATGATTTGAAGATGATTCTCTTATAACAGCCCAAACAGGGTGAGAATTTTACCATGCAGATTTATAGGCCACTACAGTGTCATAACAAGTGCTTTAAGGCAGTTAAAAGGGATGAAGATTATGTGAACAAGTAACACATTTCATTCCTGAAGAATGTTTCCATATACTGTATAAATAATAAAGGTGTAGAATAAAAATTGAATATATGAAAATTCTGTGCATTACTTTTGGAGTGAACCATGTATAACAACTGGGGAAGAAGATTAAAATTTAAAATTATTTTAGGTTAAAAATAGTCTGTGTGAAAGGGCAAATTTAGTCCTTGCTTAATTGCTAGTTACTGTTCCAAAGATATTGTGGATGTTGGTTTCAGTCATAACAAACTCAGTTATTTGAATTTAATTTTTTGAACATTAACACAAATCCTTTACATATTTGCACACAAATAATTCGGGTTTATTTTAAAATGAATACGAAGCAATAAAAAAATATGCATTTGATTTTAGTTTATTAACCCATTAACTGACATGATCCCCATTTGGGATTACATACTTTTTTAGCTTATTGGGTGGAATTACTGCATTTATTGCAAGCTCTTGGATCATCTGAAGCAAGGTGAAGTATTAGCTCTTGGATAATACTGTCCATATTTGGTAACCTCAATGGCATTGATATCTGATGGCATAGATATCCAGATGGAAAAAATCAAAGCATCATCATACAAACTACTTGCACACTTAAAGGCCTTCATCATCCCCAGGGCCTTTTTGAACATGTGTGCCTCCCTGATAATGGTATCATCAACTTCCCAGCTAATGAAACAAAAAATTATATAATATTTCTCTGAGGTTCATCTGTATGTTTCTTTAATTTTTTGTTAACAAAAATTGCTGGAATCCCTGAAAATTTTGAGTTTTCCTGCCAATGGATATATAGCATGTTTATATTGTTTGTAATGTCAAAATTGAAAGTAAGTCATTTTAATTAATGAATTCAACATCTTTACAGGGTGTCCGGAAATAAATGGTAAATATTCATACATGTGAGAGAACATGTATAAAGAACGAGGGGTCCGACAATGGCGAGTATTATCGACGAGATTATAAATCTCTAGATTTTAGGAGATTCGAAAGATTATGAAGAATTTGGTAGAGAGTATTGAGATTAAATAAAGATTATTAAGATTACACACAGATTTCTGAGATTATTAAGATTACAC
>JAHWFO010070108.1:0-19817 GCA_023313115.1 Rhysida immarginata | reverse complement strand
AGATTATTAAGATTACACACAGATTTCTGAGATTATTAAGATTACACAGATCTTTTAGATTATTACAGATTTTGGTATATGTGTAATTTAGTATACCAAGGCTCATACTAATTCAGGATTCGTTAATACTTCGGAAAATAAAGATAAAACTTAATGAAATGTTAACGCACTAATAGCATATACTTTCAGTATAATTTCTTATGCTTCATAATCTAAATTCCCCTTTAATACAACTTAATTAACTGTAAGCCTGGAAGATTGAAATAAAAATCAAAAGAACAAGTTTTATTAACAAATCAATTAAATTAAGAGAAATTACACTACTTCCATAATGCATAAGTAAGATAAGCAAAAAAAAAAAAAAGAATTTGAATGGCCTAATGAATCAAAAGATGTTCAGTAAAACTACATACGGTTTGTATATGTCAATAAATCAGTGTATATTATCACAAAATTACATTAAAGTCCCTACCCCTATGAATAGATACCCCGTTATGCATAACGTTAAACTACAAAGCTTGAACTTAAGCTTCTCCTCTCCACATCTATCTACCAGGATCCTTAATCAAATTGTCACTTAACTGTCACCATTAAGAAGTTCTGTCCGACACTTTGCTTGGCGGTTGATACACCACCGTCTCCGAAGGGTTTCGATGTTCACCATCGCCGCCGCCGTTCGTCTGTTTCACGTTGCTTGGCCCGCCTGGCTCCCGACTCGCTAAGCCGCTAGACCTCCACGACGTGCCCACGAATCTCCTCGCCAGTGCGGCCCCGTTGGTTCACTTCCTACCGGCGGACAGCCGGTGGATTCCACGTCCTACCTTGGAAATTGCTGTTGCCATCTCCGCTGTCGCTTGTTGTTGTACAGTCTTCTTTTTTCTGGTGGGTGCTTGTCTTCCGCACCGTTGTCACCGAAGAACCTCTGTCCGGCATCGTCCCTGTCCGGCTTCCACGCCGAGGCGAGGCGAGCCGAGACGCAGCTGCCTGACACGGGGCCGAACCTTGCCACGCTACCTCTTTCTACACAATCACTTTTAGCACATAAATTGGTTACATTACTGACAACCTGTTGTCACCAGATCTCTGTGTCGAGTGTCTTTTAATTTTTCTCCCATCACAAATTTCTTCTCCACAAAAGTTCCGCAGAAAATACAATAATAATAACTAGCCAATCTGTGTTTCATGCTCTCGCTCCCGCTTCCTTATCTCCATGACTCATCCCCTATCCTTTTCTTATCAATTAAACTTTTCCTGCCAAAAAGAACAAAGGGCCAGGAACGAGGCCTAAAGCACCTATTTTCAGAAATCAATTTCTACTAAAATATACTTTACAGAATAAACTAACTTGACAATTATATAATCTAAATCAAATAAGATAAAATACTTTCAGTTGATAATTGAATACAGACTGTCAATCTTCCATACCTTCAGTTTAAATAATTAATAAAATAAACACATGTTTGGATAAATTATTCCAAACATGTCATGGCATATTACCATATGTCACAATATACAGGGTGTATCAGGTTCGATGGTCTTAAAGTACCTAGCGTGATCCTTTGCGTGATTACAAACTTAAAGTTCCTTATGCAAAATGTTCAAAACTCAAATGTTAAGGGTCTAAACATCGCGCGAAGTTTGCTGAAAACCTGTCGAAAACATCATTTAATCTCAACAATTGCCGCCAATTTAATTGTAATCGCCCCTTTGAATTTAATGAACTGCTGGTGCGGAAAGTCCATAAATGACGTAACGACGCAATTTAAATTTTGAGTTTTCGATATTTTCAATAAGGAACTTTAAGTTTGTAAACATGCAAAGGATCACGCTAGGCACTTTATGACCATCGAACCTGATACACCCTGTATACCATATTAAGCTGCATTAATGTTATGATGGCAAAAATAATTGGCCAAATTTTTCCATGGAGTTTACCTTTTAGCATGAACATGGCCACAGCCCTTCAACATCTCATTGGATTTGTATCTTTTTCTATTTTAGGCAGAAAATTATTTTATCTTATGTTTAACCAAAAAGAAAAAACAAAAAAACTTACAATTAATTTTTTTTTTCTTTCTATTAGGTTTGGAAGTCTCACTGGTTAAAGATGTTAAACCTAGCAAAAATTCCAGTGGAATTAGACGCAATGAGGGCAAAGTCGGGCATGCTTTATTTGTGTGTGGCTATCCTCCATGTGTTTATTCTGCTTCAACTGCTGAAGCTTTACGTGAGCACATGGTTACTTGCACATCTGCCCATCATCAAACATTTGCTCAGTGTCCTCATTGCCCACGTCAGTGGAGAACAATTACAATTTTTTTAGAGCACATGGTGGCACAGCATGGAGGACGAAGATTCATATGTGGTCGTTGTCCATTTCGTGGTCCTACTGCAGATTTTGTTCAGAATCACATAAAATTACAGCATGGTATTCCACCTGAACAAACCACATGCATACTAAGAGATCCAACCTCTGATCCAGAAGTTGGTGAATATTTGATCCAGGAAGCAGATGGCCCTCAGAAAACTACTGTGATTGAAAACCGTAGACCGGAACGGAAAAGAGTGTTGTCTCATCGTGGAACATCTTACGGAGTGGATGATATTGATCGTCTTCCAATGCAGAGTATCTTTGTAAAGGAAGTTTATTGCTCATTATGTGGTTATGCAACAAAAGTTCGCAGCAATCTCATCCGCCACTTACAATTGCATCGCCGTCAAGATGGGCCACAGGAAGAGACTGTAAATTCAACTGAGAAAACTCAAAAGCAGGATGAAAATCTAGAATCTTCTGGAGAAGTGACTACTAGGACACCGGTAGCAGAAACTGTGGTTAAAGCAGAAGTACTAGAGGTAGTACCTGAAATGTTGAAGTTTGAGTTACATTCTTCTGAAGCAACTACTAATGCAGCTAATAAAACGGACTTTTCAATAGATAATGATACTTCGAATTGTCCTCAGTATGTTGTTGACACATCTCTCTATCGATGTGGTGTAGATGAGTGTGATTATCTTGCTTTAGATAGTATGATGTACAAATATCATGTTAACACACTGCATCCTGATAAAGGGTTTTATCCATGCCCTCACTGTTCTGAAAGGCTAACAAATTTAGAGCGACTGATCAATCATTTCCGATTGCATGGACCTAGATTATATAAGTGTGGAAAATGCCCATATGTGAATTCCCGGCGCCATCCTGTAGAATCTCACAACAATACCGTTCATGGAAACAGATTTTTGCCTGTGATAACTGTACGGGAAGTTAGAAGTGAAGAAAATGCAAAACAAGAAGAAATGTCTCCAGTCAAGGAAAAATCGTTTAGTACAGTTTCAACAGTATCTGATGAAGATAAATCAAATTCCACCGATTCTTCTCCTGCTGCATCAGTGAAAAATCAGTGGTGTTGTGCTCTTTGTCAGTTTCAAGGCCCAACAAAAATCACTATCAAAAATCACTTACAGTCATTACACGGTGTTCGGAGTGAGTACAGATGTGGTCTTTGTACATGTGTGAGTAATGCCTTTGATAGTGTTAGGCTGCATTTCATCTCTAGGCATCCAGACACTCAAGTGCAGATAATGCCCCTGATCGTTAAGACCAAAGATTTTAATCCAGAAAAGTTGTTAGTGACGCTTCCACTTGAGGCGAACTCTCCATCTAAATCGTTTGAAAATCTTAGAAATCCTGTTTTTGAAACAAGGACGCGGTCTTCAGAAAAACTTGCGGATAAGATAAGTGAAACAGTGGTGAAAAACCCTTCTCTTTCTGAAAGTTTAAATAAAACAAACAAAGAGATA
This sequence comes from Rhysida immarginata, assembly GCA_023313115.1. Taxonomy (NCBI): domain Eukaryota; kingdom Metazoa; phylum Arthropoda; class Chilopoda; order Scolopendromorpha; family Scolopendridae; genus Rhysida; species Rhysida immarginata. Next base: position 16,016 of record JAHWFO010070108.1, on the reverse strand, counting down.
TTTAATTCCAATAATGAAACGGTAATAGACACCAAAGATGATTCTTACAGTGCTCTTTCACAAAATGGATTGAAAATTAAGATTGATTTAAAGAAAACTTCAAAAAAGAGTAATTATGATACTCTTAACCCTGAAGAATTAGAAGAAAAATTAGATTTAGACAGCTCTCATGATTTGGATATGGCATCAGCAGAAGTAGGTTTGGAGAATGCTCATGCAACTCCTGATAATTGCTCCTCTCCATCACAGCAAACTGATGTTCGTAAAGACATGTTTGTTTGTCCTATTTGTCATGAATATAAAACCAAGTTTCGTGGAGACATGAGAATTCACATTTACAGAGAATTATTATATCGTCGCATTGAGTGTTTACACTGCAATGCCTTATTTGTTTCTGAAAAGGAAGCAAAACATCATGCATTCAAAACACATCGTGGTTTGACAGCAGCATTTCGTAAAAATGAAATACCTGAAAAAGAAAAATGGGTAAAGGAGCAATTGGATGCTCAAGTTCGCTCCAGGGGTTCAACCCCACGAAGAACGATGAGGTCTTCACCTAAGCCGAATGAGGATCCCACATTAATAACTAAAACAAACAGAAAGATATTAGAGTCTTCTCCTGAAGAAGTTGACAATGATGCTGATTCTTTTTCAGAACTAGTCATAGATGAAACTGTGCCTGAGGAAAAGTCAGATGCTTTGCCTTTGGATATAGAAAGGCAGTTTCGCTACTATTGCCCACAGTGTAATTACCAGTGTGAAGGTACAACTGATCTTCGCAAACATATTTTTCGACATCTAAAGTTCAAGCCGTTTCAATGTAATTTTTGCGAGTTAAGGTTCAGTGAAAAGCAGCAGGTTAGGAATCATCATGCTCAGCATCATCCTGAAGATGAGTTTAATTGCCAACGTGATCCAGATCTTGAACAAGAACGCTATGTCGACGACCTCCTGCAGCAGCAACGAATGGAATGGCGAATGAAGAAAAAAACGAATTCAAAAGGTGAGCTTTACTGTTGAATTTTTTTTATCAATATGTAATATAGAATAAAGTTTTTACCCAAATATTTCTACCCTTCACAGCAAGATAATTGTGACCCCCACAACAAGGTAGTTTTGAGATAAACTCAAATTATAAGTTTTGGATAATTGAAAGTTTTGGAGATTTGTTAATATCACAAATAACATTTTAACTTTCAAGCATCTAATTGAATACCCACTATAACTGGTATGCATGTGACGTCTCGCATGACATGATTTGCTCAAAGCTCTGCCCAACCGCCATAGTTAAGACCACGATAACTTTATTTCTTAAATGGTGGTTGAGATTTTGGTTAATTTAACATGCAGATAGGGTACATACAAAACCAACTTTTTTTAATAAAAACACAGTAGAGGCTCAATTAACAGGGTTTTTTTCTTTCTTTTTTTTAATATAAGCTCCTTTTTTCTATTCTACTTTTATTTTCTCCTTCTTACATCCGATTTATTTTTTTAGTTTTGTTTTTCTTTTTTTAATTTCTTTATTTTTGAATTTCAAATTTTGTTTCAGAATTATTTAATTACTACTCTCTCTCTCTCTCTCTCTCTTTTTGCTTATTTTTCATATGCTCTTACATTATTTTTAATTTTTAAATTTTTAGGGTTTTCTGAGATGGATATAAAGAAAAATTTATTGTTCAGAAATAATTTGCAAGAAATTAAATATTAATCTTAGCAATTAAAACAATGTGGGCACATTCTAAAGATAAAGATAACTCAGAAACCCACTGAAGTATTTGTAAGATTCCATTAAGATTCCATTTCATTTGGCCAGGTGTCACCGAATTTGTAGATGACACCAAATAATTAACAATAACAGGATATTCAATATTAGGAAATGATGCTGCATCCAATTTGTGAGTGTTGTTAATGGAAAAATATGAAATTGGTGTTTTTCAATTTAATGATGATTCTTTGCAGAGCACAAATACTTTTACTTACTGGTAACTCACAGCTTCTATTTCAAAAGTTGCATATCTGGTCGATTTCCTTCAAATCTAGCCATCAATAAAAATTCATTAAATGCGTTGATAAAAATTCATTAAATAAATAAAAAATAGCTAAAATTTAATTAAAATATAAAATAAAATAAGAATAGATTAATTAAATGATAAACATATGCAATAAATAAAACCAAATAAAATAAAGTTAATAATTAATTAATTAAATAAACTTGGCTAAATGAATAAAAAAAAGTAAAATAGTTAAAGGCACAAATTAATAAAAAAAAAAAAATCAGTAAAATAACATTTAAATTTAATCAGTGCTTTGAAGACATTGTTACAACATGCCTCAGCGAAAATAAAATTAATTTCACGTATTGCTAAATCGGAAATATCTTATCTTTTTTTATATATATAATTTATTTTACCACTTTGTAGAATAACCTTTTGCCGTAATAACAGTCCCAATTTTTTGGGGCGATGATATTAGTAAGATCAGGGCAAAGTTCCTGTGTAATATATTTCTAGCACTTTGGATGCATTCAGTGAGAACTTTTTTGTCCTTTGTCAACGGTTTCTGTATTCTATTTATCACCATTGCCCATAGATTTTCGATTAGATTCATGGCAAACTTCCTGGCCATTTCAGGACACTTGTATTTTAATTAAATTTTTGCCATAGCCTGTTCCAGATTTAGGTCACCTGTCAGTCTGGTCATCCTTCAGCCAGAAGAAAAGACAAAAAACATTGTTTACAAAGAGATTCTTAGTCAGTATACATGAGGAAAAAGTACCAATCATGAAGCTTTATAAGCTGGTACACTATCCTGTTTGAAAAGAACATCTTCAGATGAACAGATCTTCTCAATAATTGAGTGACAAAGAATTCCATCATTTCTGTATAAACTTCTGTATGGAACCGGCTGTTCACAAAAAAAAAAAAAAAAAAAAAAAATCAATTCACCAACACTTTGACTATTAAAACAACCCCCATAAATCATATGGTTTTAAAGGGTGTTTTACTTCTCGGTTGACAGTTGAAGGCAGAAAAACATTTACAAGAAATCTATCCAATTATTTATTGGAAATCACTATATCGTTCTCAATAGCTGAATTGTACTTGCAACTATCATAATTAAATATGTAAAAATGAGAATAGAACAGTATTTAAAAATGTTAAACAAACAATATGCAAACAAAAAATTAAAATATGCCAAAAGAGTTTGAAATTATCTTAATAAAAGAAATAATGACTTCACAAAAGGGAATTTTTTTGTGTACATATCTAAACCCTTTGTTTATTGGATGAATAAATTTCAAATTTCAAAAATTTCGAACAATTAAGTTGTTTTTTAAATATAATCTACAACAGTTAATTTTCTATTTTAACTTATTTGTCCTCCTAAAATTACTAAAAATAAAAGAAAATATTTAAAAAACTTTTTTATATATTTACCCCCTTCATCCATTCTTGTTTTTACTTTTAAAAAAAGTATTCCTTTTTGGTTTAAAATGTGAAATAAAAAGTTAAAATAAGAATTCATAAAATTATAAAAAGACAAAGATGTAGCAGGGCATAATTTTTTTTTCATTTTAAAATTTACAAGGTATTATTATTATTATTGAAAGAGTGAAAGAAGAATAGTGTGAAAATTAAAATTTAATATGAAACGCGCGCTCTATTTAAGGACACTGAACGTTGGAAATACCATATTAAGCAAGAACGTCGTCTGCTTATTCTTCATGTGAATCGAAGCGCCGCCCTGGCGAGCACTTGATCCCAAGTCCCTTGATTTAGCATTGAGTTTCCACCTCTGGTATATATCTATCTCTATGCTCGTACCCAAGTTGTTAAAGAGAGGGTGGCCTCTATCGGGCTGATCGATGATCATTGGCTGCTGACGTGTGACGTCAGCTGGAAGGTTTGGAGCAGACGAACGCATAGAAAACTATAGGGAATAGCACGGTGACCTTTAGCTTCCAGCCTATTTCTACTATTTATCACCAACATAAATGAAGAAAACGTGCCAAGGTTTTATATAAATATTTTATTGGAATAATGTGTGTTTAAAATTCAGAGATTGCAAATAAAATATCTATTTATATACATTTAGCACTGAAATACAAAAGCAAATATTGCAATAGCAAGGCCACCTCGTCAAAGCAATTCTTTAACGATTAACCTGTTACAGTATTCAATCATTTAGCATTAAGTGCCAGTACAACATTAAAACATCTGCCACTGCTTGTATGGTTGTAAAAATATGATAGGAAGAAAAAAAAGTAATGCGTACATACCCAATCACTTTCTGTTTGAGTCTGACCGAACATTTTCGTTTTGCTCAAATTACAATTTGAGAGGGAAAGCGTATCCCACCTCGTCGTTTTTCCCAACGTGGTTTATAGAGTCCTCAAATGAATCTGAAGCCACTGAACAGTTTTAATTACTTGGTACGAGTGAAGGAGAGGTGAAGATGAAAGCGAAGAGTCTTGTGTATATTTTATTTTCTAAACTTCTCTCTCAGGTTTCAAATTTTCTCTTAACTTTCGATTTTCTCGTAGTGCAATCTGTTGGAGTTTTGCGTTTTAACGCTCGTATCAAGAGCAGATCTCCTGCTTGTTACGTGTGTGTTCTTTTTCATTATAAGAAGGGGTGGGGGGTTTGCTCATTTAATGAAACTTTGCTCGTATCTAATGTCATGGGAAGAGTAAATGTATGGAAATCTAATAAATCCACTCTAAATTATAATATTGGACTAAAAATAATAAATAATTGCATTTATTATTAGCAAAAGCACATGGAACTCCAGCCATCTCAGTTTTGTTATGTTAAAAGGGGCGGATCACCTGCTGCCAACCTTCCAGGTGACGTCACAATCCCAGAAGGCAATGCGAATGCTTTTGAGAGAAATAGGCCGATAGAGGCCACCTTCTTTTAACAACCTAGGCTCGTACGGGTCCAGTGGGAACAACTCACGACTAGCGGTTAAAACCACGGCCTACGAGATAGTAAAAACACTAGAGGTAAAAACTATCTCGTAGGCCGTGATTTAAAACCCACCATTAAAACCGAACGCATGCGCATTGCGGTGTTGCTAAAAGGTGATGATTCTGTGGTGATTTTAGCAGCGGGAAAGCAATCTCTTCTCACTTGAAAGTTTACAATATTTTCTCTTTCTTAAATTAATTTGCTCTTTATGCGGTATCGTTTTTTTTTTTGTATTTTTTTGTTATAGATTTTCTGCTGCATCTAAAAAAATAATAAAATCAGTATCGTTTGATTCAGAAATAATTTAAATTAAAATAAATAACAACAACTTAAAAAATTAAAGAAATCATGACCATTTCAAATTCCTTTTAATTTATTTATTTGGGTTAAGATAATTACAGTAACGCCCTGCGGGGTCAGGTATGGTCCTAGACCGACTAGTTAGACCTCGCGGGCGTAGTAAATAAATTTAACAAAAAAATAATAATAAACATGTTAGTACACTATAAGAGGAAAAAAAACTAAATAAACAAGATGGGCTAGAATGGAATCCTGGCAAAGATCTTTTAAAAAATTAAGAAAAAATTTTGAGTAAATTTAAAAGAAAACAGTAATCATTTTACCTGGGTAGAAATGAAACTAGTTGCCAAATTGGCGACTATGACCAACTAAAACCTAAATTGCCAGTTATGACCATCAGTAGAAAAAGCAGACCAGTTAATAACGTTGGGTACCATATAAAGAATCTTTAAAAATAAAAACGTAGCATAAATGACATTGCAATTCACAAGAAAAAAAGAGTATATAATTACAAAGTGAGGTAAAGATCGCTATACAAAACAATATAATCAAGTCACTTAGAAAAAGTAATAAAAAATTATAAAAAATTATCTTTGATGTTAGAATATCACAAAATTTTTGATAAGTACTGCTATTTTTTGTATAACTAAATAATTTTCGATTGTTTAAGTAAGTTATATTTTATTAATTGAACAACTTCCTTTGTTTTATATTATTTTTAATTTTGTATATATATTTATGCTTCTGAAAATGCCAATCATTTTGTATGTTTCATCAATGAAAATAAAGAAATAAATAAAAATAAAAAGTTGTAAATGTCTTTATTACATTATAACAGTTTAAAGAATACTCTTTTTATTTTTATTTATTTCTTTATTTTCATTGATGAAACATACAAAATGATTGGCATTTTCAGAAGGCATTCTTGCCTTTTATTGGAATGCCGAGTTAATGCAAAATTAAAAAAAAAATAAAAAAATGAAGTTGGTCAATTGATAAAATAAAACTTATTTAAACAATAGAATAATATTTTGTTATGCCATAGCGTATAGAAGAAAGTCTTAAAAAAAAGCAATACTTATCAAAACTTTTGTGATATCATTCTAACATCAAAGATAATTTATTTTAATTTCAAAAGGAATTTTGAAATGGTCATGAGTTTTTTTTATTTTTTATGTTGTTGTTATTTATTTTAATTTAATTTATTTCTGAATAATACATTATTGATTTTATTACATTTTTTTAAGTGATTGATTTTTTGTTAAATGGAGTAGAAAATCTATTACGAAAAAAAAAAAACGATGCCCACAAAAAAAATTAATTTAAGAAAGAAAAAATAAAGTAATAAATTGTGCGTTATTGTAAACTTTTACGTGAGAAAGATTTTGCTTTCTCACTGTTAAAATCACCACAGAATCATCGCGTATGTATGCTACTATTTCACCTTTTAGCAATACCCTAAACGCGCATGCGCTGAAGCGATGGGACGCGTTGGGTTTTAAACCGGGTTTTAACCGCTAGTCAACTCACGCGGGCGGCAGAGGAGGCAGGAGGGGGGAGGAAGAAAAGGACGTTTCGCCACTTTGCCGGAAAAGAACGGACCCCAATGGAGACCGTTTGTGCGCATGCGTTTCCTTTGGGTGCAGCTAAAACCTGATCGCATAGGCACCACGTAGAAAAAGTATCAACCTTGACCTGTAAAATATCCCAATCAGACCGAGTGATAACCTGCTGGAATAGCTTTAAATCATCTGCAAACATGGAGGCTCCTGGCCCCAGCATCGCCAGGACATCATTAACATAGATGTCGAACAGTATTGGGCCCAGGCAGCTACCCTGAGGAACCCTCTTAAAATGTGAAAACAAGAACGAGAAATAAAATTTCCCATCTTAATGCATGCTGAGCGATCAGATAAATAAGAGGAAAACCAAGCAAGCAAGAAATCCCCAATCCCATACCATCGTAACTTAGAGATCAATCTGGCATGGGGCACCATATCGAAAGCCTTTGACAAATCAAAATAAATGGTATCAAGTTGCTCGTGCTTGTCGAAGCGTTCTGTAATATTAGTGACGAATGGAACAAGATTAGTCAGGGTAGATCGCCGTCGTACGAACCCATGCTGCTCAACATCAATCATTTGTTGAAAACAGAAATAAATACGGTCAAAAACAAGACGCTCTAAAATCTTGGAAAAGTGAGTTAATAAAGACACAGGTCTATAATTAGAACAAGCTAATGGATCCCCAGATTTGAAAATATGACAGATCAATGAGGTTTTCCAACTGACGGGAAAAATACCTTTATCAAGACTTTTATTGAAAATACAGCAAAGAGGGGCAGCAATAATTTCAGAACAACCCTTTATGAGAAAAAGAGGTAAAGTATCACGCCATACGAGCGCGTCAATTTCATACCTTTGATCGTACGCCTGACTTCGTCGACCTGAAAAACAATTTTATTAAGGTTAAAAGGATAACCATAAGACATGATGTTAAAGTCGTTAGACTCAAGCGTAACAGTTGATTGAACAGATGAAAACTGATTACAAAATTCCTTAGCAATATCCTCAGGATCAGAGAGACAAAGATCACCAGATCACCGCTACGCAAGACAAAATTACTTGAGTTCTTAACATTCTGTCGACGAAGGTAGTCCCAGAATCCATTTACGTTACGTCTAAACTCCATTTCAAGTTGATTCAGATAGACAGCCAGCATAATCTTCTTGAACTTTAATTTTTGAGTCAGTTCTTAGTTCTGAAAATTTACGATAATATTTCTCTTTGCGTGATTTCTTCCATAAGGTGTGGTATTTTCTTTTCTTCCTAATAAGTTGAATGGTGGCCGTACTAAACCACTTGGGGTAAGTTTGCCGCCCAATAGAGATCCTAAATTTTGGAATGAAAATCTGCCTAGCTTCAAGGAAAAGCTCAGTTATCACTTTAACATCATTGTCAAATTTAACCAAACCAACTTCAAATTTGACCTATTTCTAGTTGGCCTTGGGCGTAGTGCGCATGCGTCAACGGGTGCCGCCTTGCCGGCTCAGTGTGAACCGAGCTTTACACAATAGAAAAAAACATGAATTTGCCTGTTGCATTATGATAAATCCACATATTTAATAACCAGTGTAACCGCCGTGAGCATGAATTATTTTAAATACTCTGTCGGGTAGTGTTTCAATAAGGTTTTTGCACAAGTCTTGGGATATGGCAATTTACAATGGCAGTCTTCAATTCTTCAGTAGAATCATACTGTTTTCCACCCACATAAACTTGCCTTGTAAGTATGGCCCACAGATTCTCCATTGGGTTTAGATCAGCGGAAAGGAGCGGCCATTCCATCACCTGAACCTCACTGTTGAGAAACCATTCATATGTAGTTTTAGCAATATGGTTAGGTGCATTATCTTGTTGGAATTGCCATCTGAGGCCACCAGTTTTTTTCACCGAAGAGCAGAAGATCAGTCTGCAGCATTGTTTGGTATGATGTGGCATTCATTCGACCAGAAATGAATGCTAGGTTTGTTTTACCAGTCCATCCAAAGCCTCCTCAGATCATAAGCGAACCCCCTCCACATTGGCGCTTGGAGTAGAGCTCTTTCTCCTTCCGTATGTCGTGCCAATAGTGACTCCATCCATCTAGTCCGTCCAGATTAAACTTCTTCTCATCGGACCATAATAATTGCTTCCATTCTTGCCTCCATGACATCTTTTTTGCCCAACACAATCGCTTATCCTTGTGTATAGGTTTCAAGTTAGGTGTACACTTTCTTTTTGTGCACACAAGATGCTTACACTTTTTAACAAGCCAGCTTAATGAAGATTTGTGAACATTAATGTCTGTTTTTTTGGCCAATGCTGTCAGAGATGTTTTTCCCTGTTTCAGTTCCCGGATTACTATCTTTTGTTGTTGAGGTGTCAATTTTGGTGGTGCGCCAGGAGCTTTCATTTGGCCATAACTCTCCTGCAGTTTCAAGTAATTTAAGATTACCGTATTTGAGTGAATTAAGTCATTTGTTATGTATCTGGCTGACTTGCCTGACTTTTTCATAGCATGAATTTACCTTTCTCTTGACATTTCATTTTTCTATTTATTAGTTGATGAAATTTCTTTGCTTGTGTCTGCCGTCATTTGCAATTGGAAGTCAGTGCCATCTGTTAATATATTTGATAAATATGAATTTCAATGCAACAGAACACAAACTTAGTGGGTGGATTTGTCATAATGCAACAGGCAAAATCATGTTTTTTTCCATTGTGTAAGATTATTATTTGTTTTGTTTTTTTTGGTAACAATTTGAACTGAGAAATATATTAAGCACAAGTTATTTGTTTAGGTAATAAAGTTTTGTTTGAATTCACTTCATAGTTTTCTTTGAAATTAAAAATTAGATAGTGGATTTATATCGGTGCAATGCACCTTAGTCCTTCTATTTCTGTGCTTGAAGATCTCAACTTGGTCTCAACCATGGCAGCTGAAAAAGTTCCTTTGTTGCGTGACGTCTTCATTCATAACCATCTATAGTCCAAATATGTCCCTATGTGACTTCCACATCTTTGGTGAACTCAAAAAAGCACTTCTGGGACAACGGTTTCAAATGGACAATGAAGTCAAGGAGTGCGTTCACAATTGGTTCAAACAGTAGCCAAAGGAATTCTACAAGCATGGCATTCTGCAAATAGCGTCTCGATGGGATAAATGCCTAAACAATGGACCTTTTCCGGGATGATCTGTTGGCGATCAGCAGTGTTACGCCAGGAGGAAAACAACTCTACGAAGGCTGTGCTTATAGAATCATACAAAGCACATTTCTGTAACTTTTATTATTTAAGTAACTTCTGTTTTGTATGTAGATGAGTCTGAGCAAACAAAATTGCGTATTTCTGGGATAAATAATGAAAATTTAACACAGGGTGGTAGGACCCTGAAAAAAGACGACGTTTCGAATAGAGGATATCATTTGTCAAAGCAAGGAGTGAAAGTGACATTAGGGGCATTAGATGGCATCTTATCTTGAACTACAGATCAAGGAGGGGGAAGGGAGAAAGTATTGGTTAGGGAGAACAGAAGGGAACCACTGCGAAGCCTGGAAATAAAATGGAATACCTGCTGGGATAGGACAAGACCGAAGCCAGTGGGAGATGTGAAAAAGGTGCAGTAGTGAGAACATAATGCAAGGGAAAACGTGCTGGGATAGCACAAGAACAAGGACCAATGGTAGATGATAACAGGGCAGTGAAAAGAGTGCAGTAGGAAACATATAGGAATAAAACTAACAGAAATTGTAAAAGAGAAGAATGATAATTAATAAATACAGTTGAAACCCTTTAAGAAGACCGTCGGGAAATCGAAAATTTACTCTTATAGACGGAGTTTGCAACACACAAGACAGTTACTCGGAGAAATGAAAAGTGGCTATTATCAGTGAAGTGCTCCTATATGGGTTTTACCAGGGTCCTGCGACCCTGTATTCATTTTGATTTTTTACTTTATTCCAGAGTTCTTGCGTCTCGTCCTTCTTTTCATCAACGTCTGTCGTTTCTACTGGAATGAAATTTTCTCTACTAATTTATATAACTCTTCATTTTTTGGAAAATGATGAAATGAGTCATTTGGATTTTTCCCTTTCCATTTCAAACATAACGAAACCGAACAATTAATTGACATGTTATATCCGTTTTCATAGAAACATCATTGCAGCCCTGCTTTGTTTTCCTCATGGTGTATTTCTCATATCTGCCACCAGTTTGTGCTCAAGTATCGCGGAAAAGGTCTATTGTGAACAATACATGTACTCTTTGAGTTTCGTTAAATAAATATCCTTTATCTCATTATTTATTGCCAGTACCAAATAGTATAGATCTTCAGGTATCATTTGCACATCAGATGTATAATTTTCTATGAAATAATTGAAGATCCAATTCAGAGAAAAATTAGGAATGGTGTTTTTTTTTTTTTGTGCTTCTTTCAATTTCCATTTCATTTTTGCATTTTGTTCAGCATAAATTTTAATCAGCATGTCATAAAGGGTTCTTTAAACCAAAATGATGTATTTAGATGTTGGTACTGACACGGGATTGGAGAACTTCACATGCTGAAACAGAGTTCATATACACTATATGATCAAAAATATCCGGACACCCCTCACAGATCATCGATTGGCCCAATGTCACATGATAATGACTTGCACACCATTTAAATAGCTTCCCACACCTTCAGACACAACTCTGCTTGGACATTGGCAAGAATGGGTCGTTCGGCAGAGCTCAGTGAGTTCCAACATGGAACAATCGTTGGATGTCACTTATGCGGCAAGTCCGTGCGTGACATTTCCAGCCTTCTTCAGATACCCAAGTCAACAGTAGGCGATGTCATTATGAAATGGAAGACCCGGGGATCAACGACAGTTCAACAACGAACCGGTAGACCCAAGAAACTAACGGACAGAGACCGTCGAGTGCTTCGTCGTGTCACCCGCAGCAACCGGAAGTCCTCGGCGGAAAAAATTGCCACAGAGTTTCGAAACGCCTCTGCAAATGATGCCATTACCATGACAATTCGTCGGGAACTGCACACGATGGGATTCCATGGCCGTGATGCTGCCCACAAGCCCCACATCAGCAGGGTCAACGCCAAGCGACGTCTGGGGTTAACAAGAAATTAATGAATATATTTTATCTATCCCTTAACTTACCTCATTATTAATAGGAAGGAAGTGGCTATTTATATGGGTCTGTGAAAACATGCATTTTCACGTCCGCGACTTCTGATTGGTTTAGAAGGTCACGTGGGTGTAGAGATCGGAAAAATAGATTCACGTACGATTTAAGAAATGTTTTCGTCGGATTCACTCTATTAATTCACGTTTTTTTTGGGGGAGGGGGTATTCGGGTTGTGCTTTGTTTATTGGGCGAAAAGGCCTATTGGAAAAGTTTACTTTCGTTTGCTTTTCCTGATTTTTTTTTTTTAATTTGATTTCATTGGCCTTGTTTATTATGAATATTTGAATGGCCGAAAATTTAACATGGAATGCGTTTTAATCCGCTTAACCATTTTTAAAAGTAAATGAATAGTTTGAAAGTTTACCAAATTATGGGTAATTTCACAGTATTCACGTGTCATGTCAAATATCAAATAATATCAAACAAACTTCGCTTATCCCTGCCAATTTTTTTTTTTTTTTTTTACCTCTAATGTTAATGCTCAGATCTTTGAATATTCTTTTTTTTTTATTCTTGAGGCTCCGGCCAGGGCTCTCTGTAAATCAATTCTAAAGAAAGAAATTTACTCTAATTAATCAATTAATTAAACGAAAATTGGTCTAAATGGCGTGTTACAGGCGTGATGAATATACAGGTGAAATGATCCGTATATATTCACGTATGTCTAAAGCGTGGAACAGAATCCGAATAATGTATCCACTTGACGAGAATTTGATGAGAATTCGAGGAAATATTTGTGTGAGGATGCTTGGCTGGCAGTTGAACAAATTATTGAGGTTAAAAAACTCAATCCCATATGGAATTGTTATGTTTGCAGACTGGAGGCAGAGGAAAATTCTATATATTGTGATGGTTTCTTAACCTAGGTCCACTTTACGTGTGAAAGAATCCCTAACACAATCTAGAAAAGAAGGAATGGTTTTGTAGCAGATGTAAATGTGAAATTTTATAACCGTGTTATGGAAATTTGATGTCAGAAATGTTTCATTCATGTGACACCGAGTTATTATTAACCTGTGATGCTACTTGTGAAATCCAAATAAACTTCACACTTTCTTTTATTCTAATAAATTGCAATATATTCTAATACGTACTAATGATTGCGAGGCAAAATTTGCGGCCCCTATTACGCCTAGCAGTTGAAAAGGACCATCATAGCAGTTGAAAAGGACGTTAATACCAAACCAACGCACTAATGAGAAATATTTCTTTTCACACGCACTAGTATTTTCATTTTAATAATATTACACTTGATTTCAAACGATTTTATTATAAATAGCATATTACGTATGGATTAAGTATTTCGCGCGCATAAGTTTTTTTTTTAAACTCTGCAGTGTTCTCCCCAGAAATTTTTATCAGGTTGGTGGAAAGAGACAATAGCCGGGCGGGCAAAAATTAAAAGCAAATAAAATATTATGCAGTGGTTTGCAGATTTTCGTGTATTCAGCCGGGCGGCGCGCCCGTTCAAAAGGTCCTGGGGAGAACCCTGCTCTGTGATACAGAAGGTATAGGATAAGGGTTTTGGGGCTTTTATTCCAACACTGGCCACAGCCAGTGTTACAAACTGCGCTTATTTATTTACTTTTAAAAATGCGTAAGCAGATTAAAACGCAATCCATGTTAAATATTCATAATAAACAGAATCAATGAAATCACATTTTAAAAAAAATTCACGAAAAGCAAACGAAAGTAAACTTTTCCAATAGGCCTTTTCCCCCAATAAACAAAGCACAAACCTAAAAAAAAAAGAAAAAAAACGCGAATTAATAAAGTGAATCCGAAGAAAAGATTTCTTAAACTCGTTTTTAAATCGTACGTGAATCTATAAGTATTTTCCCGACCTCTGTACCCACGTGACTTTCTAAACCAATCAGAAGCCGCGGACGTGAAAATGTTATAGCCACTTCCTAATAGAAAACCTCAAAAAACTTTTCAGTATTAATTAAAAAACGCAACTTTAGAGTTTATTGCTCTTGAAATTCAGAACAGCATTAGTATACTTGCATTATTTTTTGCGTTTCGCTCCAGATATTTGTTTTCAAATAAAAGTTTCTAAGTAGGAAAATATTAATAAACAAAAAATATATTGGAAATTAACTGGAGAATATGTTTAGGTAATAAAAAATTAAAAAGAAGTAAAAAAAAAAAAAAAAAAAAAAAAAAAAAAGACTTTTACATCAATTTATTTTAGTAACGAAGTTGGTGGCGTGCGGTCCCTGAGACTGCACGTCCTCTATATGTGAATCTACGGAAGAAATCATGGATTATGACATACTGATTTCTAGAAGGGTCCAAGTTGGGAGAATACAGAAGTGAGCATTTGTTTCTTTTAAATTCATAAGAAGATATTCACAAAAATGTAGTGATTCGGTCCCTGAGACCGCACGTCATCTTTGGAGTGTTAGTGGTGTTAACAGTGGTGTAGTGACTGTTATTCTGCGTGAACTCTGTAATAATAAAGTTCAAAAGTAAGGCAAATTACTTTGCTATTGACACAATAATAAATGCAATACGTGAATGCAACCAGTCTTGATATCAATCAAAGAAGTTAGGGGCGCTATTCCATAGTTTTACCAATGTTTGCTATTAATCGAGCTTTATAAAGATTTGGGGATAAGACGTTTGAATTATCTATCTATCAATCAATCATTTGCATGACAGAGAGTACAAGAAAAAACAATTTGAATGCTTTTGTGAAAGCAGGAATTACCCCTGTTGTGGATGATTCAATCATGAGAATTGAAGACTGAGAAGAAGTTGAAACGGTAATTAGGCCTAACAAACAACTCAAACACAGACGATTCTGATTTTGAAGGAATTTAAATACATTTATTTCAGATAAAATGTAAATATAACTATAACGAATAAATTTTGTTATATGATCATTTATTTTGAATATTTATTTCTTCATTTTATGGGAATATGTAAAGTCTAAAGCCTTTAAAAATCAGACGATCATAATGCACTGTGCGTTTGAATAAATATGGCGGAGCACTCCCTGATGCTGAATCGCTATCTTAGGTACATAAAGTGCGTATTATGGGCTGGGAATTTTTCTAAAAACACGAAAAAACAAGGGGGCGTATTATACCCCAAAATTACAGTACTTAAAATATAGTAGTCGCCGCTTAATGTAATCACTTTGTCCCACGTCTATTTGATTACAATAACCGAAGATAAAAAAAAATGAGGCTTTTTATTGCATACAGTATAAATTAACGATTTATTTCAATGTTACACAACAATACAAGGAGAGTAAAAAATAAATAGAGTAAATAAGTACGTACATACCATTACAGTATAGCAATTAAAGAAAAACCTCTATTCTCAATTATCTGCTTTTGCTCCTAAGGAGATCATTAATATAGCTCTCATAATCATAATGCCATTTAAACTCTTGCGAGAAATGATGATCTCCTTGTTGGAAAACATTGAGCACTTTTCGCATTTCGCTACATGTTGGTGGATTAGAATATTCTTCCCAATTCTCTTCCAGTTCGTCTGGCTCAGCGATTTCAGACTCTGTGGATATGACAAATTCATAGACTGATCCTCAGTCAACCTGGAAGTAACGTTTATCCCGCGGAGTCTGACATTCAACAAAATTATGATCAAGATTCAGGGAATTCTTCATGGATTCAAAAATTTGTCGGAATTCCTCGAATCCTTCGAAAATTCACAGATTCACTATGGGATTCAGAGATTCGTGTAAGATTTATTTAAGATTTAATGATTAAAACTAGGTTTACTCGAGGAAATTTCGAAATAAATAGATGCTTATCAGGTTATTTCGCTATGACAAAACAAAATATATGTCAAAAAAAGAAACTAGACTTTGGTATTGTTCTTGACAGTTTCCAACACTGCTTGCATTGGGGCTGGCTTTTACAGAGTGAACAATAGGGACAAACTTCAAGAGGAGATTCCTGACCAGAAAAGGAACAAAAAAATGACATATGAACATATGGCCAGAAATGGACGGTTGCCTGTACAAAAAAATGACATAACTGTC
>JAHWFO010070107.1:8113-22041 GCA_023313115.1 Rhysida immarginata | reverse complement strand
ATAATTGGTTACAATTTTATTTACAGGGTCAATACGCGAAATAAAAGTTTTCCATATACGAGAGTTATTAAGTACATAACCCCTACGTGTCAACCTCAGACTTTGAAAATTAAAATCATTCACCAAAGGTGCAACATTCAGTCTTCCATGAAATACACTTAAAAGAATGTTCATAAAACATTTACTAATGATGCCTTGTATATTAAAAACATTATGATTCTGTATTAAAAGCATGTGATTACCTAAATTCTTCCCCAAAAAAGCATTAAAACCAGAACATTTGCGTTGGATTTTTTGCAAGGCTTGAGAATTACCACCATGCCAAATCCAGGCACAATAGGTTATTTTCGGTATCACAAATGTCTTAAACAAAGTAAAAAAGGTTCTAATATCGGAGAAAAAATGAATAGACCTTTTCATCAATCCAATGCAACACGAAATATCTAAATAAATTTGATTTAAATGATTAGTAAAAGAGCAGTTGTCGGACAAAACTACTCCCAAATCCCTCAAATATTGGTTTGAACCAAGACATTATTTTTAAGATAATAATTAAATATATAAGGAGCGGTAGAGCGACTAAAAGACATCACAAAGGATTTTGATGCATTTAGTTCTAATCCATTGTTACTTGACCACTGATAAACTCGAGAAAGCGCCTTCTGAAGCTCAAGGCAAGAATTCCAATCATTAATAGCGTAATAAATTTTTACATCGTCAGCGTAAATAATCGCTCTAGAGTGAAAGTGCAATAAAATATGCAGAAGACCAGCTTAAGCCCACTGGGGACCCTTGCGGGACGCCACTCTTTATAGGAAGGGGTGGACAGGATTGATCCTGAAACCTCAGATTAAAAGTTCGGCCAATAAGCATGTTTTTAAACCAATCAATCGCAGAAGTTGCCAAACCAATATGTCTCAATTTAACTAAAAGCAGAGGAATGTTGACTTTATCAAATGCCTTAGTAAAATCAAGGTATAATGAGTCAACTTGAGTCCTATTGTCAAGACTACACGTAAGATAATGCATGTACATAGCAAGGTTGGTTTGAGTACTTCTCCCCGGACGAGACCCATGCTGGATATCAGAAAGATATGGGTCGACATGCTGGGTAAGTTGATCATAAACCAGCGTCTGTAATAGCTTAGCAGGGAATAAAATTATAGTAATCGGTCGATAAGATAATTTGACCGAAGGCTCCACCTTCTTAGGAATAGGCTGAATCACAGCGCGTTTCCAGGCAGTCGGGTAATGTCCAAGACTCAATGATACATTGAACAAATGAGTAAGAGGAATTATTAAGACCGGCAAGCACCCCTTAAAAATAAAATCCGGTATATCAGGTGATGTACAAATTTTCAAGGCAGATAATTTATAAGAACGATCCAAAATTTGTTGGGCCGAAAGTGACTGAAATGCGAAATTCTTATTAATAGACTTCCAACAGTCAGCAAGGATATCTTTATCTGCTCTAATTTCCATGTCATTACTCATATTTAAGGCGAAGGATCGAGCAAGCTCACATAACGCAACCCTATCCAACGGCTCATTATTAATTTTATTACGCTTTAAGCATTTTCTAGCAATATCCCAAAATGTCCTAGGATTAACGTTAATCTGGTCTTCCAAATTTTTAAAATACTTATGCCGATCAGTGGCCCATAAACGCTTAAAGTTTCTTCTAGCAGCCGCAAACAACAAGTAATCCTCCTGAGACAAGGAGACTTTATACCTTTTATGTGCTCATTGTTTTAGAAACCATGCGGTCCGAGTTTGCAAAGAAGCCCAAATAGGAAAAGTCGACAATGATTTCTTATTGCTTAGTGAAACCCTATCACATTCATGTCTTTTGTACGTTGGCACAAGATTCCGTAATTGCAATCCTAATAGCATATAAAATATCATTCCAAATTCCATCCACATCCATTGAAGACAAAGTCTTCGTCCAGTCACTATTGGCAACAATATTATAGAGACTCTGAAAGTCACCACAGCTAAAATTATAACACGACTCTCTAGGAGCTAAAAAGTTCTGTATAGGATCCGTAAGAAAAACAAGCAGAGGAGGGTGATAATCATCTGGCTCAACAAGAGCCAAATCAGACTTGATGACACACAAATCCACATTAGTAAAGATCTTATCCAAGTTGTCACCAAATCTATTACATAAATGGTTAACACTAATAAGATCTAATTCATTGATCCAGCTGCTGGTGATCAATTTCCTATGCTTAGAGTAATAAGAATGATTGTTAATATCTCTAAAATCTCCTACAATAATACAACCAGCACTGGAACGAATAATAAATTCAGAAACCTCCTCTAGAAAGCGTTCAAAATCGTCAGGACCCAGCAATGGGGGAATATAAACGTTCAATATAATTAATGGCTCCCGTTGACCAGTAGGGCGCTGACGAAAAATTTCCACAACAACAGCATCAATGTGTCTAACAGTAGTCGAAAACTCACAATTACTAGCTCTAACAGAGGCCGGGACAGCAATCAAAACCCCACCACCTCGTTCTTTAAAAACTCGGTCACTCCTATAGACGTTGAACCCATCACCGAAAAGGGTAAAGTCAGAAATAGAATCATTAAGCCAGGTCTCTGTCAAGCAATATAGAAATCGTGAATTCTTTGAGGAAAAATCGAATGTCTGCAAAATTTTAGTTCGTAACCCGCGAACATTCTGATAGTAAATTCCCTCAACCATTAAGATTAATCGCGCCCTCCTCCTGGCCAACAATAACATCTCTCTCCTGAGTGGAAGGTATTCCATCAACAGTCGACCCATTCTCCCTATTAGACGACACGATTTGGCTATCATAAAGCCTGCGCAGAAACGTGGAGATCAATGCACCTTCAGGCCAAATAGAGGAATTAAATAAAAGTCCAAAATCTTTTTCCTTAAGGAAAAGTACAAAAGAAAAATAAGTTTGGAATTTAGTCTTGAGTTTAACACATTTTCCTATAGTAATGGAGGGAAGAATATCAGCAATGAAATCACAAACCTGTTTCACGGTGAGATTCGGTTGTAACCTCGTAACAAATAGTTTCTTCTCTCTATCTTTAACAAAACTAGCCTTAATCGAATTCCCGCTGTTCCCATTAGAGCCAATAACAATAGTTTTCTTATCACCATTCCTACCTTTGCCCAAACGGGTTGAGGAATGCTTAACTGGCTGTAACAATTTTAACGAATCAGTCGGAGCTCTATGATCTATACCCTGTGATATATTGTCCTTGACAGGGTTCTTATTAAGTACTTCAGCATATGAATTACGCAACAGAACAGGAGAAGAATTATCTCTCAAATCAGGAACACCAAGAATATTGTCGATTTTCCTCTTAATTTCTTTATTATCCTCCCGCAGTTAAGTAGCCAATGAAATAAACTCTTTAACTACACCAATAAGCTCATTAATGGCCGATAACATCTGATCGAAATTACACTTATCTGTATTGAGGGGAACACTCAAAGTACTGAAGCTGCGGTCATTTCCTTCTGAGTCAGCCGGATCAGCACTGTCCACCACACACTCGCTGCAGGAGCAACGCCATGTTGCCTTCACTTGACGCAATTCCTTCTTACTAATGTTGACACAACTAGCATGATAAACCAAATGACAGTCGCCATTACACGAAATATACGGTTGTCGGCTGTGAATGGACGATTTACAGGTGGGACAGAATCCAATAGTACCCTGTCCGCCCTTTTCACTCGATTTTACCATATGGATGGAGAGAAAGGAACAGCCAACCGCTGCCCTACGCCACCTGGTGAATAATAATTAATTTTAATAATAATAATAATAATAACAACAATTTTATTAGTTAATTAGTGTAGTTTTATAAAATTCATTGGTTTGTTTGCTTTTTAGTTGATTTTTATTTTATTAGGCCTAAATTGTTTTTGCTAATACATAATTTATTTTAAAATTTTAATTATTTATTCATATATTTGTAACAATACAGCATGCACTAGACCGGTTTGCAGCCAAATGTGAAGAAGCTGGGATGAAAATCAGTGTGGCTAAAACCGAGGTTCTGGTCCTTTCAAGACAAACTGCTCAGGGCGCTCTACATGTTAGGGGAGCCTCATTGAGACAGGTGGAGAAATTCAAGTATCTCGGGATTGCATTCACGAGTAATGGACGGCAGGAGAAAGAATTGGATGCTCGGATCGGTGCAGCAAGCTGTGTCAGACGTGAATTGTGGCGATCCGTGGTAACAAACGAGAGGACTTCAATGAAGCCACCAGGCAGCTCAATCGACAGTCGGAAATCATCCTTACCCTTACCCTTAAACCATCAAATAAATTGATGAAATTTAACTCAAAGAGAGGATAATAAATAAACTGAAGAAACTTCTTCAAGCATATCACAATAACAAATCCATTTGGATATCTTGTAACATCAATGCGGTTCGTATCCGCGGTAACTCAATTAGTAAGAATGGTGCCAGCAATAGGCATGGTCCCTGGTTTGAATCCAGGTCGCGGAATTTTTTCCTTTCCTTTTCAATTTGTTATTGTGATATGCTTGAAGAAGTTTCTTCGGTTTATTTATTATCGTCTGTTAAAGTATTAGTATTTTTTATGCTTACTTTCCTAACAACCTGAGCACCATTCCTTATGTTCTTCTCATTCTCAATAATTTAAATATAATAGAAACATTGCCAATGGGCCATATAAACCATTAACTCTCTTGAACTCCAAAAAAAAAGCAACCATTCAACCGTCGATTAAGTAACACGGTTTTCCTAGCTTTAACAAACGAATCTCTTTTTAAGATACAATCATCACCATTTTATCACAATAAACGAACCCAAAATGTATTCTAGTCAACATCTTAATATATTGACGAGTGAGCATTTGAACGGTTTGAGTGATAGCCGAACAAAACAATTGGTTCAAAGTCAACCTTTACAGTTATCGCGAATACTAACATAAAACTGTGCTATACTACTTGAGAATAAGTCTTACCAGTACGTATATTTTTTATTTAAGAGGTTATAAAGTGTCCATTCATGTAGGGCGTACATATCCCACTTCCCTGCATAGCCACTGTCGATTGTCTCACAATTCATCAGAATAGCTAGTCTACTCTGTCGAAGCTTTCCTTGTATGCTGAAGAAGGCAGCTTGGCTGCCGAAATGTGCAATCATCCTATTAAATATTTTATGTCGTATAGTGGCTCCCCTCGTGTTTTCTGTTTTTGTGACTCTACATTATTTCTTTTGTACTTTTGAATGACATCTCAGACATAGGCCACCCTCAATGTTTCTGTTTTAAATAAACCTGCAATCTGTTTAAATTGGTATTCATCATAACCACACTAAAGGAACAAATTTAAAGAAGGCACTAGAAATTCTTGAGTTTATTATACAGGATGATTACAAAAGAACTTCACACTTTTAAAAATTTATTACATCAAAGCTATTCAGAATATAGACACAACTTGTTCAATATGTATGCCGTGTCACGACAGGGGGGTCATATTGAACATCTTTAAATGTATCACAATAAACTTCAAGAGTTTTTCTTTAAGAATCTGTGTGTGGTGTCTATATTCTGAATAGCTTTGATGTAAAAAAATTTTAAATGTGTGAAGTTCTTTTGTAATCACCCTGTATTTCTGCACTCTCCAAAAACAGCTAGTTCGTATTTTACTTTTTTAAGTTCTAACGTGGCATAAATTCTAAATTCTACAGTTTGGAATTTTTCACTGCAAACGGTATCGGATTTTTAAATTTTATCTTTGTTTATCAGATAACATAAAACGAGGGAGAAAGAGAGAGAGGTCGTCCACGTCGTCATTCTCATATATTGAAAGCAAATATATTATTTAACTCTACGACATGAAATCTCTAATTTAATGAGAAAGATATCAGTGAGTTGAAATGGTAAGTTGCTTCGAATCTATTTTTATTAATTAGGTAAGTTGCATAGAGTTTTAGTAAAATATACTATAGCGTAGTTTCTAAACCGATATGAGGAAAAATACTAAGCCGCAAAATGTCGGCCAATCGTAAGTTTCTTGACTTTAACGTTAATTTATCACAAAGTATCATAGTGATATATTTCTTGTTAAAATAATTCATCATATACTGGGAAAACTTTCCTATTTTTATAATTGTCATAAATCAATTGTTTTATTCCACAATATTTACTAAAAGAAATCCGGCGCATTTCATTATAGGATTCCCTTATCTCTATCTCTGCCATGTTAACTGCGTTTCCTTTTATGGAATTCATCATTACATGATATAACATTTTTATATCAAGAGATTGGTACAATAGTTTATTTTCCTTCCTAATTGTGAACTTAAGTGTCAGCTGAATAACCGATCATCATCATCACTGTATACTTTAGGCGCCTGTAAGAAGCCTAGCATTGAAATCCTTATTTTAATGGGGAGCTATCAATGACTAAAAACAGTCATTTAAAATTTTCATTAATTTTAATTATCCAGCTTTACAGGAGACTTAATTATCCCTTATTTATTTATTTATTTATTTATTTATTTAATTTGTGACATATGAATATGTCCCTGCGAATATAAACGTGTTTATATCCGTGTGGATATATAACTGTATGATAATTTGTTTCAAAATTATATAAAAAAAAGGGGGGAATAGGGAAAGATCAGGCTGGGGATTTGGATGAAGGTGATGAGAGAGATAGAACGAGCAAAATGACGATGCTTATTAATTGTGAACATTTATGTCGTTTATATTTTTTTTTTTTAATTCTTGTTTTAAGTGTTCAGATGTACATTTTTGGCAATTCGCTGTAGGCTTAAAAGTAGGGTTGCGAAACACCAGGAAATAAGGGAAGTAAATTTTTTCTTTGATGGGGAAGGGGGGAATCGCTATAGGAAGGGAAGGAATATAGAACAAAGGGGCAGTGGAAATTCAGGGAAAATAGCAAGTTCAAGGTCAGAGTTCCTCGGCAAAGAGAAAGGAGAATTCTAAGAATGAGAAGGAAAAAGTGATGAAATTTGGCAGTTGAGAGAGAGAGAGCTAAAAAATGATACAGTGTGTGGTTGGCAGTCGACAGCGAGAGTTGAAGAGAGTGTGTGGTTAACAGTAGAGAGAGATAGATGAAATGTGGCAGCCGAAAAGAGGAGCGAGCGAATCATAGATAATATAACGCCGAAGAAAAAGCCGGGGTCTGAACAGCACTGGGAGGCCAGGACGACCCTCTACCCAAGCCAAGCGGACGACATCGGTTTAGCCGACGAGCTGGGGAAAAGTGAGAGACGACCGTCGGCCAGCACGCCGGAGCCATAGACGAGGGCGACTGCCGATGCCAGCGACGGGCGGACAGATCGCCGGGAGAGAGCTGGGACCAACACCGGTAAGCTGAGACCGTACGTAGCGTGAGCACTATTACTCGGTGGGGCAGGACGGGGCAAGAAGGCGTGCCTTGTGGGTTCTAGCAGGGCGCTTCTCGAGTCCTGAGCCGGTAGTAGTGGCTAATGCGTGGGACGGTTTCAGCGGACCCGGTGTGGCGGCGATCCAGGACAGCGAGCGATAACCGGAGAAACGAGGTACGAGGACGGCACGGCGGAGACTCGGCGGAGCCGGGATCAAGTCGAGAAGGAAAAAGGTAGTGAACATTTATTCTGGGCCCACGCGAGTGAAACTTTTCTTTGTTAGGAACCTTTTTTTTTTTTTGCTATTTTGTGCGAACAGTAATAGACAGATTTGGTTAAAGAAGGAACTAATGAGACGATAGTAAAAGCTAGATAATGAACTAAAGTCTTTTGTTTCTGATGCTGAGAAACTCTGAATAATTTTACTATAGGTTTATTAAGGGATTTAGAAATCGGGACCTTTTATTTCGAGTTGTTTTTATGCGACAGCGAGTTGCCAATCAATACATAATCATTTGCTATTATAATAATGTTTGAGATTGATTAACTTTTCTTTTTTTTGGCTTTAAACGTCACTCTTATGTGCTCGTATATCTGTGTAAGCGTTCTCTTTTTTTTATTGTTTTAATATAAATAGAAAACTATAGACTGAAGTTTTTTTTGTAGACTAAGTTAAATATTAATTCCTTTTAGTTATTATTGTATTTTTTTTTATTATGTGTTAATTCAATCAGCCAAATAGCGGTTGTTATTCTTTTAACTTTATATTATATTATATTTTTTTTTTCTTTTTTTTTATTTATTTACATATTTTGCTTGACCTAGTAATAAAGAGTTAGAGCCCATAATCTGTGTTTAATTTTGCTCATTGCGGTCATATAAATTTTCAGCCTGAAAGGGGTAGGTAGTGGAAGTAGGAAGTCACTATACGATCACGGGGAGGAATAAAAGTGGGTTTAGAAAATTTTAAGGCAGGTAGGACACGAGTAGACGGTAAGTATAGGCGATATTTCTTTCACAAGAGAAAGGGATATACGGCGATATACTATTTGGTTTATGATATACTAGCCGTCACAATTTATTTATTTATTTATTTATTTAATGCAAAGGGAGGTACAAATCGTCCATCCAGGGCCAGTATGGCGGGGGCCGACGAGGTAGGTTCCTGGATGAGGAACAAAGATACAATTTTCATCATTTACAAAACAATTTTATAAAAATGGAGGGGAATGGTGAGTGGCAGGAGTTAGTTAGTTGGGGGTGCAGAGAGGAAGTTCTTTAAACGGGATTTGAAAATTTTGGTGCTTGGTGATGAACGCAGATCTGGGGGTAAGGTGAACCAAAGTCTGTTGCCAGCAATAGAAATACTCTTGAGTTGGTAGCTACGACTAATATGGGCGATGGGGAAGGAACTTCTATGTGAGGTGTTGTAGGGGGATGTACTAACGGTTGTCAATAAAGGTTGGGGGAAGGATGTAGTTATAATGTTGTTAATTGCTTTATATATGAAAACTGCTAGGTTATAATGGTAGAGTTGGTGCATTGGAGTTATGCCCACAGAATTAAAAAGGTGAGAGACAGGGGTATGTTTACATAGTTTTAATAAGGTACGTACAAACCATTTTTGCAATCTGTGTAGACGTAGTAAGTTAGATTTGGTGGTTGAACCCCAAAATTGAAGACACAGGACAGTGAGGAGTGGATTAAAGCGTTATATAATAAAAGGAGGATGGTGGGTGGTAAGAAATAAAGACGGGAGAAAAGCCCTAAGCGTTGGTTTAGCGTAGAAGCTAAAGCATTAGTGTGGGCGTCCCAGGAGAGGTTATGACTTAAGTGGATACGCAGGTATTTAAAAGCATTGACCGAGTTAATCTGTTGGGAGTTGCAGTTTAGTGAGAATTTGTGTTTTTAGAGCTTTTTGTTGCGTTGGTGAAAGATGACATATAAAGTTTTATCAAAATTTACGGACATAAGGTTGATTGTATTCCAATGTAAGAGTCTATTCAAGACTGGGTTGAAGTTTTCCTTGATTGTATTTAATGAAGAGCCAACGCAGGATATTGTAGCGCCATCTGTGTATAATATTAACGGTAGAGGGGATATGGCATAAGTTAGGTCGTTTATAAATATACGACCTAAAGAAGAGGTGACAAAATTGAGCCCTGGGGGACGCCTTGATTACGGGTGATTATTGAGGATGTTTTATTGAATAAATGTAGGGTGTATTGTCTGTTTGATAAGAAGCTGGAGAGCCAGATTAGAGGAGGACTGCGGATATTGAAACATTGGGATAATTTGAATATTAGGAGTTTGTGAGGGATGGAATCAAATGCTTTGGAGTAGTCTAGAAAAAGAGAAAAATTATTATTGGACATGTTGGAAATTATGTATTTGGCGAGTTGAAAGCAGGCTGCCGAAGTGGAATAAAGCCATGTTGGGAAGTTGTAAGAAGATTGTTTGAGAAGATGTGAGAGGATAGGCGGGAGTAGAACGGACTCTCGAAAATTTTTGCAAATGAGGAAAGGATTGAAATTGGGCGGTAATTTGTGAAGGAGGAGGAGTCGCCTTTTTATAGATTGGTATAATTTTTGCAGTTCGAAGTTGGGAGGGGAATTTTCCTTTGGATAGGAAGATGTTAAATAGGAGCATTAAGGGGCGGGTGAAACCAGAGCATGTGCGGATGATGATGATGTTTGACGGGATGCTTAGGGTGTCCAGACTGTTAGTAGGTTTAAGTCGGTTGACGGTGGAAGAAACTTCGTCGGGGAAGGCTGGGAAGATGAAAAACGAAGTTGACTTTATATGTACGGGAAAAGGATAATATGGTTGTGGGGAGGGAGTGGGTAAGGGAGAAGTAGGCGGTAGAAGAGTTTTTAAAAACTTAGTTAAGAAAGACGTATCAAGGGTGGAAGGATTTGAAAAAGGGTTGATAAGAGGTGAAGTTCCATGAATACGGAAAGTTTTTTTATGGATTTCCATTTAGAGTTACTGTTGGAAACATTCTAAAAGAAAAGAGTAAAATAGCGGGATTTAGCATGTTTAATGGTTTAACGAGTGTAATTTGAGAAGGAACTGAATCTAGATTCATTAAGATTAGGAGAGTGTCTGTATTTACGGTATAGAGCATTTTTATGCGAGTTAAGTGATAATATATAGGGAGATATCCAGGGCTTCGAAAAGGAGATTATAGTTTTAGGGTTAGTAGATGAAATTAGCGGTAGGTATCTGTTGAGGCCAGTGTTAATATGGGAAAGAAATTTGTCAAGAAGGGAGTCAATCTCAAGTTCCGTATTAAATAGGGATATCCAGTTGGTTTGTTCCAAGAAAGCATTGAAGACTGCTTTTCTGTTGGGGGTGGTAAGTCGAGTTTTAAGGGATGTAGGACTGGGGTATGGTATGGTTAAAAAAGATTGGATTGTAAAAATAGAGAACCGGTCTGAGATTTGACATATTTAGGAGCCACTATATAAGTTACCCGATAAAATTGAAAAAGTCTGGTCTATTAATGAATACGAGTTGTAAAAATTTGAGTAATGTGTTACAGCAGTGATCAAGGGAGATAAGCCGAGTCTAGAGGTTAAGTCTAAGATTGAATTGGTATTGTGAGAAGGCGCGGAAAAATCTAGGTTAAAGTCACCTGAAATTAAAATTTTATGGGGGGGTAAGACTATGTTCAAGAAGGATGGTTGAGAGGAAAGTGAAAAATGTGGCAAATTGATCTGATGGAGGACGGCAAATGGAGACGAGGTAGAATTTGTTATTTATGATGATTGTCAAAACTTCGAAATCGTTGGTGTAAGTGGTATAGGTTGTGTTAAGGGCGTAATGCAGGGAGTTAGAGATATAGACTGCAATGCCCCCACTTTTTCTAGACGGGCGATGGAGTGCTTCATGTGAGTAATGATTTAAGGGGGGGGGGGGAGGGATATCTAAAGAAGATCTTGTGCATGTTTCAGTAAGCAAAATAAGGTGTGGGGAAGATTAGAGCAGGGGTAGGAAAGTGAAGAGGGTGGAGGAGTTAGACCGTAAGCTACGGATATTCAAGCTTAAGAGGAAAAACGAGAATGGGGAAGAAAATGAGAGATTGTTGACTATATTGGAAATAAAAATAGAAACAGTTGTTGGGGAGCTGGGGGCTGCCATGGTTGTGAGCGGAGGATTAGTGAAGACTGAGGCAGATGGTAGTAGGATGAATAAAAGTACCAGAATTAATAGATTAGGAGATGTGGTTCTTATACAATTGTTAGCGTAGACTGGGTTAAGTAATAGGAAAAAATAATATAAACTAAAGGATAATCACAAGTAATGGCTACAATTCAGGTGCGATTGAAGTGTTACCTAAACGTTGAAGGACAGTTGAGTTCTGAATGATGATAATTTTCCCTGTTGAGACCTTTGTGAGAATTCTCCCGTTAGAAGCCCAGACATTACGGGGACCGAGTTTGGATTTGGTGGAGCACAGAAGGTGGTATCAGGATGGTGTCAGGTCCTCCGCAATATAGATGAGCCTTTAAGCATCTTCTGGTTCTTTATTACAGGATCCTTTTGTAGAGGGGTGGAGAATTGCAGCAGGATTGGGCGAGTCTTTCTGGGAGAACGAGGACCAATGCACAAGGCATTGAGATTGCTGAAGAGTGCAGTGGAACGTTGAGCGTAGTGGAGAATAAGTTTAAACATTCATAAACGGTGTTCTCAGTCGGAGTCTCTGCAAGGCCGTAGATCCTTACATTGGAATGTCGACCATACTGATCGATATCGTCAATGTTCTGTTGCATGGTGGAAAGTAAATCAATGAGAACGGGAAAGGTGGAGAAATCCAAAGAAGTGGGCGGCAAGTTGAAGTTGGAAACTGTAGCGTCAATTTTGTCAAGGCGATTGCTTAATTCATCGAGGCGTTCTTCGGCCAATGAAATACGATTGATTATGTCAGTAAATAGGGAAAATACCGTACATTATGAGAAGCCTGTATATTTTGAATAATATTTCGCATATCAGTTTTTTGAATTATTATCTATTAAAATTCATAATCAATTTTTATAAAAAAAAATATGTCAAGGCGTGTTTAAATATTAACTACATTTCCAGTTAATTAACAAATGCTTCCGCTGCTTCCCATTTCGGAAGAGTTAGCTGCACAAAACTGACCACATATTAACATCAGTGTCGAAATATCTTCTCAATTCATAAGTGTCGAAGTTCAATTCAGTGAAAAAAAAATGAATTGAGGAAACGAAAGAATTAGGCTGTTAGTGATCGTCCAACAAGCATGCATTTCTATGTTAAAATTTTAAATAAATAAAGAAATCGGAAAAAACATAAAATAAATTATCTTAAACAAAAATGTAATTGACAGATGAAAGTCTCTATGTTTGTTTATTTAATCATATATAGGCAATAATTATTTCTTCGTTATAAGAAAAACTTGTAAGTAAAAAAAATTCTGTTAAATAAACATTGCATGCATTTTTACTTTTTATTTATTATTTTATAATTTTACTTAATTTTTAAACAAATAAAATATTTTAATACATACAATGCTTCAGTAGCCTACTTTTTTAATGCCATCTGTCCGTGTCATCAAGCACTGGTACAAAGCACGTGATCTACAACAACAGCGACTGCCACACTATTTACCTCTCTACTATTCTAGCCACTATAATCACTTGCGTCTAGCCCCGGCCACCATATCCTCCAATCAGCTTGCATCACGAGGATATTGAAATCAAAGACGATTTTATTATCGTCTTTGTTGAAATTTTGGAGGACTGATTAAAGAAAACATGTATTAAATAGTCGTCTGAAAGCACATAGTATAGACACGAAGTTTTATTTAATCTTAGTGATCGTGCAT
Organism: Rhysida immarginata; assembly: GCA_023313115.1. Lineage (NCBI taxonomy): Eukaryota > Metazoa > Arthropoda > Chilopoda > Scolopendromorpha > Scolopendridae > Rhysida > Rhysida immarginata. The sequence continues at coordinate 8,810 of JAHWFO010070107.1, read as the reverse complement.
GAATTAGATACAAACTCGAGGAAAGAAGTAGGAAAGAAGGAGGAAAGAAGTAGGAAAGAAGTATAATAGCAGCTGCGGTTCGTCGAGCTCGGTTTCCAGTGATTATTTCCCTGTAATCGTGTATCATATGACTCAACACTAATCCATCCAGAAGTGAAGAAATTGAGTTATCACCAAATTGGGTTATCACCAAATATATAACTCCTTAATCAGTTAAAATAATACGTATGTGCCTAATTAATTTCGAATATACATTTTTAATGCAAAATGGGACTAGTTCTAAATTAGCTTCTCGTATTTTCTATAATAAGTTCATTGCTAAGTGATGAATTGCATGCCATAAAAACTGTAATCTATGTTTATTTCTTTATTTTAATAATAATAAAATTACAATTAAATAAAATGAATAAAACAAGTTTATATTACTGGAAATTTGATATTTTTTATTCTCAATACCACAGTGTCATTATCATTTTATATAATAAAAAAATATGCTTTGCATATATTGGTAAAAAATTGCACAAGTAATTTACACATTAAATATACGCTATTTTTTTAAATTATACCCAATTACTAGAATAATTACCTCCACGCCCTCCCCTGCAAATATTCACTGACAGGAAAAGTAAGAAATATCCATTCTTCTCCAACCCCCCCCCCCCTTGTACTTTTAACCATTTGGCATATTTACTGACAA
>JAHWFO010070106.1:0-11828 GCA_023313115.1 Rhysida immarginata | reverse complement strand
CTGAAGAAGGCAGCGTGGCTGCCGAAATGCGCATACGTCCGATTAAAAGTTTTATGTGGATCAGTGGTTTCCTGTTATCTTTATTGAAGTTCGTCCACAGTGTCCGGCTCCAGTTCTCTCTTGGTGGCACACTTTACGCGGAATTTTGTAGAGTATTTTGGTTCCGATTCGTAGAATCCCTCTTCGAATAGGTATTCGAAATTTTCGGGGAGTTGATTTTTAATTGAGGAAATGTGCGATGAATTGTACGAATCAACCACGCGTGCGTCCATGCTGGCGTCGCTGGCGATGCCGCGATGCATGCTGGCGGTCCTGCCGCCTAAAGCACTGTATAAAGAAAGTATGGACATTTCGTGCCAGGCAGCCATTTTGATGCCTATTTTGATACGATGATTGCCTCTTTTTTGCAGTAAATTCAACCTTGCAGATTGAACAATTCCTTTTTGACAAAAGTTAGAGAAGAATGTGCCTCTGATGTTTGAATTTGCTGCAAAGAAGAAGCAATCATCGTATCGAAATAGGCATCAATATGGCTGCCTGGCACGAAATGTCCATACTTTCTATATACAGTGCTTTGGATGGATGGATGGATTTCCAGCTCGCATCTCCCCCTTCCAGGAGACTAGCCGTATGGGATGAAAGGATGATGGTGAAAATAGACAAACACACACATCCATGCCCTTGGCGGGATTCGAAGCCGCAACTCGCTGGTTACGAGAGCGGCAAGACCATATACAGTGCTTTATTACCGCTGCCTGCCGCCTCCACCTGGCGGAAAGCTGTGGGATCTGTAAAAATGCGAGCCACCTACCTGCATTTGTGCGGATTCTCCTTATTTTGGCACGAGCAGTGAAGGTCTTGGAACTAGCTACCTCGCATATCAAGAAATCGACCCACTAAAGAAGCAAGCAGCTATCGAACTGGACTGACATATTTATCAATTTCACTATTCATTTATAAAGTATTTTATATATTACATTTCTATTCTGCTAAATTAGTAAAAATTAATAAACACTTGTTGTTTAACCTCAACCCAATTTGACTCTGTTCGTTACTAAGATAAAGTAGACTATTTTAGTAATATCCAGGAAATGCTGGATAAAGGGCCTTATGTTGAACTCAATAAAAATCCTTTAAATAGCTTAGTCACCAAAGTTAAGGAAGCCATCAAAAAATGTAAGATAATTTTTAGAGACACAAAATCGCATGAATTACTATCTACTAATCCTGTCCTACCTCGGTTATATTGCCTTCCCAAAACTCATAAGGAAGGTAATAAGTGGAGACCGATTGTATACAGTATCAACTCTCCTACTGACCTATTGGCCAAATTTATGTTAAAAAACTTCATTACTAAATTGAATCTAGATGGACAAGATTTCTCCATAAAAAATTCAGTAGAACTATGCCAAAAATTGAAAAACATACGGGTATCTAATGATGACGTATTAACTTCTTTTGACATAGAAGCACTATATCCGAGCATTCCGCTTATAAGAGCCATAGAAGTTCTGGAAGACACTATGGATGAGAATGAGTTGTTGTTGAGGTTATAAGTATCATGAGGCTTATTCTATTAAACAATATTTTTTTCTTTAACAACAGATATTACCAAATGACAGATGGTACTCTCATGGGGAGTAGCATCAGTCCCTTTGTTGCTAATATCTATATCCGGAAATTAGAAAACCAAGCAATGAATGAGTTTAAATACTTTCCGAGAGTGTGGCTAAGATATGTCGACGATATTTTCTCAATTGTTAATAAGAAAGAGGAAGACGTTGAGACATTCTTGTCCAACCTTAATGGCTTGTGTCCTAAAATAAACTTTACTAAGGAAATAGAGAGCAATGGAACCCTACCCTTCCTGGACATTAGATTAAATAGGTACAACCAGGAACTGAGATATGACATCCACCGGAAAACAAACTTTGTCCCTAACTTCATAAAACAGGACTCAAACCATAGCCAACACCACAAATTGGCAGCCTTTCGTCATATGGTCTATAGGGCGCACGTCATCCCCCTGAATGGTGAAAGCAGGAATAAGGAACTCAGAATGATTGAAGAATTTGCTACTCAGAATGGATACCAGAAAGAAATTATTAGCAGCATCTCCAAGAAGGTAAAACAAAAGCTATTGCTGAAGAATGTTACCACGCTGCAAAAAGAAAAAACACCGGGAAGTATTTTAGTCTTACCCTACAATCTACAACTGAATAGGGGCATGAAGAGAATCACTAGAGACTTTGGCCTCTCTATAGTCTACCAGATACTTTGCTATATCTAGGTTCGCTGACCATATTCTAGACCTCCAACACGATTATAAACGCGAAGACATCAAGTTTATATACAGCACGAATGACCCCAGGTTGTTAAACTTTCTGGAATCCTACGCAATCACCAACGAAGATTCAACTAATTTACTAAACAGTGACGCAGGCCCCCTGGACATAACACAACTAAGAGATGCGGCAAAACTTCTACATCTACCCACATTGAACAATAGGGAAAATAACCGTATAAGAAACACTGATGACACTTGATTGGTTAATCTCAGCTAGCCTATAGATTTATTGTTTTTCGTTGTATCTATTTTGTGCCTTTTGATTGGATTGTAACTAGTTCATTTTTTACTTTATATACGTCTATGTAATTCTCATACTTCATCTGAACAGAACTCTCTGTCCTGTTCAAGTCTTGGATACGCTGACGAAGGCAGCTTGGCTGCCGAAATGCGCATTCGTATGAATAAACTTTTGTTGTGGATTAGTAGTTTCCTTGAGTCCTTGTTAAAAAGATACCAATTAACATTACAAAGTTTGTTTTGAAGCCCCTATTGCTTTCTCTCCATAATTGAAAAACTTTAAGTTGGTTTTTCTCCATTTTATAAAAAAAGTTGCTTAAATCTTTAAACAATTTGCCATTTTGACCATTACTAGTTTCAAATCTTAGAACCTCGGAAACCGAAGAATCTAAATTCTTCCAGAAATAAAGGGAGGATTGATTTTGATTTTGTTTGATTGTTTGATTGGTTTCTGTATATGATAAATTCTGGGTCTTCTCGTTGTTACTCACTCACTGATGAAGGGAGCATAGCTCCCGAAATTGACATCTGGGTCATTAAAAATTGGTGGGTATTAGTGGTTTCATTCTGTCATCGCCAAATTCGCCTCCCATTCCATTACAATCTCTTCTAATTGGAATACGTTATGAAACTACGATCGACGAATACGGGATCACAACTCAGGTCGCATATTTTCATAGGCCAGTTCAGTTAACTCATCTCTATCTAAGGGGGCTAGCTGGCGATTCCCTTGCTGAAAGTTGAATGCAAATTGGGAGAAAGTTTCATTGGCCTGCTGACGTCGGTTTATAAGGCCACGTTTTTCGCCTATACCGCTAGAGGCACGACCAAATTGACGCCGCAACCATGCTTTGGCAACCTCTCAGTTCGGGGATTCTGGTATTTTCGTGGAGACCCAATCTTCTAATTCGCCTGGTACCAACAAAGCGAATATCCTTATTAGCATGTCTCGTGGGACGTCCAGCAACAAGGCTTTCGATTCCAGGTTTTGTAAATACTTGAGGGGGTTCATACTTGGGCATATCGAGGAGTTCTTTAAGCTGAGAGGGAGTCTTCTCTCTGGGTTGACTCAATCTTGTCAAAATTGTAGTTTGTTGTCGCAAAGTTTGGGTTATTCCTACAATTACATGGCTCAGACCAACGGAAAACTTTATTATTCCTCCTTCAACAAAGATATCAACATTGTAGGTACGCCATTGTTCAATCTCTAGGGTTACATCTGGGTGAGTCGTAGACGTTCCATTTCGTTCCGAAGTCGTGTCATCCATTGGCTGTGGTCACCCTCGATATCCACTTGCAAACGAGAATTCACAAATATCACAGCCTCCTCACTCAACAATGCAACTGGCATTCGAGGTTGAAGCGGCGGCGATAATTTTATCGTTCTCATTAGTACTGGTTGATTTGCCATCGTTAATTTGTAGCAGTACTACCAAAAGGCTACAAATTAGTGTCAACTTCAATATTCCTATTCCAAAACAAAGCAAACAACGGAATCAATCAGAGCTTAATTAATAAGGTCGTCACAATACATTAAGCAGTCAAAATTCACTTCCAAGAATTAGACAGTAAAACCAAAAACAAAAACTTTTGTAACGGTCGCCATGCGAGTCCGCGCTCCGGTACAATGAGTAGGATGACACTGTCCGTCAGTAATGGGGTACTGCCGGCGCTCCTTATCCTTCCCTCAATCGGCCTAACTGTTGTCTGCAAAGACGTCTGATGAGATGTCGCTGAGGTGAGCGAATCGTCCAGTCACCGTTCCTATCTCGGGCTCTGTTGCGTGTGGGCTCTTCAACTCCAACCGCGGACGAAGGTTGCCTACACCATGTGTCTCGCGGCCGGTATCTCCTCCTTTAAAAACCCCGTACTCTTTAACTTCTCTACGGGCGTTGTGTGGTGGGCGAGCCTTATCGGAATGCTCCTCTCGTCGTACCTGGCGTATGTCGGCTACGCTATCGTGAGGGGAGTCGGGGCGCACTCGGGCCTGCCTCTGTACGTCACGGGTCGTCTCGGCATCACTATCGCCCTGATCCAACGAACAGAGTTCCATAATATTATTGAGTTCGCTATTAGTTATTCTACTTGCCTGTCGTAATGTCCGACCACTATTACTGTCCCTCGAATCACTCTTGTGCATTCGGCTCCAGAGTTGCCTTCCTCTTTTCTTCGGGGAGGGTCTCCGGCTATTTCGGAACCTTTCTCCGAGTTCCTCCGGTTTGGCTAAGGCAGCTTGCTTGGTGGCTCGGGCCGTTCGAGTTCCCTTCTTCCCTGGGTCCTGGGGCGGTGGACTTTGACTGTGGCGAGTATTCAGTGCAATATTGGGTTGATTATTAATTGACGGAATGAAACATTGCTTACGATACCTCCGGCAGCTATGTCCTTTCGGTCGGGCCTGTCTCCTTTCCTTCAGCTTTGGCTGGCTAGTAGAGAATCGTCCAGGCGGGCGGCGGCCGGGGAACCATCTATTCCATGCTGTTGGAGCTGGAACAGATGGTATTTGCTCCAGCGAACACCCTTAAATTGTTGTTATAGCAGGGTGCTCAAGCGCACATGCTTAACGTGTTTTCCGTGAAGCCTTTTATAGGCTTCTACACATTATTAAACGCTTCAGTTTCGAGGCTCGTTTTTCCACCGGTAGGTCATCAGAAGTCTAATGGGAACATATATTGGTGAACATATATATTATTATGGTCACCAATATATGAGGGAGGATCTCACAAACGCCTTTTGAATACCACAGGACCTAGCCGATACCATTTCAAGAGGAGGAAGGACCGCAGATGTGAAGATCCTTTTTTCCACGCAGATGACGGTGTGGAAAAATTCCCCCTCGCTCTGTCCACTCTAGCCGCCCAGAGTTCTTTATTTAAAAACATAATAGGTATCGCTAGATCTGAATTCAATGAATCACCGGTGGAATCATCCATCAGGAATAATCGCACAAAAGAGTAAGAAATCCTAAGAAGACTGCAATGAAGGCACAGACGATTCCAGATGGATTGAGCAAACGAGCACTCGAAGAATATATGCTTAATCGTCTCTACGATGCCACAATGTAGACAGCCAGCAGATCTGACCACCCTCCATAGATGAAGACGTTGGAGGGAGTAAAATCCGTGGTGCAGCAATCGCCATTGGCAGGAGAACACAGTTCCATCAAAGGAACAGTTTTTATTGTCTCCAAAATGGCTGACCACGGATAATCTGGACAGAGACGAAAGATGTCGGTATCTCGCCCTGGTCAGACTGCTGGTAAAACCAAGACAGACGCAGATGTCCCCAATCTTGGTAATCTAGTTGTCGTAAAGCTGGTAGAAAAGTCACTAGGTCCCCTTGAAGAAGATGGTAAATAATCGGGTGACGCACATTAGTAGTTATTGGCTGCAAGTGAGGTAACTGTATCTTATTCACTTTAAAAAACACTCGTAGGTATACAAATACAAACTTCGCCCACAAAGGTGGGGGGAAAAGAAAAACACGAATCATTGCAGCAAGCCTTGCGGCTATGAGGTATCGCTGGATCTTGGGCAGGCCTAACCCCCCCCCCCCCCTTTTCAAAGGGAGTAAAGAGAAATTCTGCCCGAACTGGATGACAGTGCGCAGAACTCCCCCACACACAATTGACAATAGCACTGCGAAGAATTTGAAGAATTTTTTTGCCGATGGTAAAGTGAATAGGCATTTAGCAGTCAGTAATGAAAGAATGTGAGTTTGCACAAACCGTACCTGGACAAGCATTGACGTGGAAAAGCAAAAATTCCTGTCAAGGCGGGCAATGCACTTATCCACCACTTGCTGCCAATAGATTGAGTCCATGTCGGTAAAAATGAAAATATAAAACCAAGCACTCTGATCTGACCACACCATGTTATCGGGAATGACTTGAGCTTGTCGACCGTTCACTTCCCAATCGCAATTCCCTTCGACTTGACGAGGTTGATGGTACTCTCCGTCGAAGTGCTGAAGTGATCGAAGGTTTACTTGTAAATGCTCAGGGAATACGAGTCCGAAGCAAACAACAAGACGTCGTCGGCGTAAGCTAAAGTCCTGATATTGATGGACGCAGCTGGAAACTCATATCCCCGAATCTCCGGGTGGCGGTTCAAGAATTGCAGTAATGGCTCAAAATAGAAGATGTATAGGAGAGGTGATAGAGGACATCCCTGCCTGACACCTTTTAAGAGTTCGAAAATAGACGATATGGAGCCATTAACCGTCACACATGATGTGGCCGATGCATACAGTGAAGAAATAATCACAGCAAAAGTCCGAAGATGAAGCTGGTGAAACACTTGGAATAGAAATTCGTGATTCACCTTGTCAAACGATTTTTCCTAGTCGAGACTTAACACAGCAAGAGTTTGTTGACGAACTTGCACTTCTTCCATTACACACCGAATAGTTATAAGATTGTCCGCGTTGGAATTGAGCAGGATTGACCCGGATCGAAAAACTCGTCGGCGATGAGTTTAAGCCGTTGCTGGAACACCCCAGTGAAGATTTTGTAGTCCGTATTGAGTAATGTAATCGGTCTCCACTGGGTCACGAGTTTTGGAACCGGGCATTTAGGGAGTAGGATGATTTTCCCCACAGCAAATTACGGTGTGATGGAAGACGGGTCTTGAATAATTGAATTAAAGACTCGCACCAGGAAAGGCCCAAGAAGTTTCCACGACGAATTGAAGAAGGAATATGGAATGCCGTCTAAGCCCGGGCCGGACTGATGACGGCCGTCTGCCGAGAGAAACTTCTTGATCTCATCTTCGGTGAAGGGACGCATTACAAACGAATCGGATTCCACAGAAAAAGGTCTTAATACCTCTATCCACTGCTTTGTGGTGTCTGACGGAATGATTGGATGGCTAAAAAATGATGAAAAGTGAGAGTGAAAGGCTGATAAGATGTCGGCATCAGATTCCACTTCCTCACCCTCCACCATTAAATGATGACAATGTTTATTATTAGCCCGACGCTTCTCCTCAGCGAAGGCTGCCGATGACATGTGCCTGATGTCAGCTGCTTAGGTAAGTTTGGCCCTGAGCGCTGCGCCGGCAGCTTTCCGGATCATTAGAACATTTATTTCACTCTTCACCTGTTGAATTTCAGTCTGAAAGTCCTCCTTAGGGGTGGAACAACGGAGGAGTCGGAATATTTCTTGCAGCATGAGGAGGTAACGATGACGACGTCTGGCTGCATCCAATCCAATCTTCCGAAAAACTTTTTTGATTTTAGTTTTTAAGTTCAACCACGATTCAAGTGTCGGAGGCAAATTGTGGAGATGTTTTTCCACAAACTGAACGAACATTCCCCGGTACTCTTCATTGTCGAGCAGAGGATCAAGCTTTACTTCTTGAAGCACAAGTATGTCCGGCCTGTACAGGGCAATAAACGTCGATAAAACCGATTGCTTAAAAGACGAACCCAGGGAAAGCACGTTCAGTGAGATGACCTTCATTGTGGAATCACGTTGCTGGCTCTTGACACTTATCCGAAGGAGACTAGAGCTTCACAGATGGTGGTGGAGGCTCCCTCGACTTCCGCCTCGGAGATCGATGCGAGGAGGAAGAAGTGCTGCGGTGATGGCTACCGCGCTGTCTCGGTCGTATGACGAAGAAGCAGCAACGCCGTCCCTTCTACTGTGATGCCGTCTGGTTTTAGGCTTGCGAGTTTTCGATGACGTCGCAAGCCCCTCCCGCTGTACTGATGATGATGACTTCAAATTCCCAGCTGATGATGCACTGAAGTTGACGTAGGCGCACAGGCGATCCGTAATGGCTGCGAAGTCGATGTCTTCGCAGGTGGACGAAGGGCTGGAAAATCTTCCTCCGGAAAAATCGATTCGGATAATCCTGAAACGTCTACATCATCCTCTGCAGAGCTCGCCTCCTCAACCATCGAGATGTCGCTTGATGGCTCAGGGAAGGGGGCGCCATCTTGGATCTTCGATGGTGGAGGAGTATGTGGTATCTCCTCCCTTGGTTTCACGAATAGTGGCGCTGGAGGCGGTGGCATCTCCTTCCTTGATTCCATAGGCGGCGGAGATGGCGTCGTACGCTGCCTTCGAGGTGGAGAAGTAGGCGTCGTAGCTCTGCGCGGCTTTGGTCACATAGCCGGCGATGTCATCTTTGGGGATTGCTGGGAAGACATTCCTTTAGGCGATGATGGAGCTGCTGGTGATGCAAAAGTCCTCTCCGGGCACTGATGGAATTTGTTGACTACTTTGCTGCAGTAATCACACTTCTTCAAGAGAAGACAGGCTTTCCTAACGTAAGACGTCTTTTTGCAGTACCAGCAGCACTGCCTTTGACCCTTGTAAGACACGGAGACACGATCTCCGCGCATTACATCATCGGTTGAAATGTCTCTATTTAAGTCCATGTAGACTACGATGTCACCCGTCTTTTGAAAAGGAGAATCTGGGTGCTGAGGGTATGATATCCTATGCACCGCACCGTAGTCTAACATGTAGCCCCTGAGATATTTCTCAGTCATCAGCGGCGATGCTCCCCGGATAATAACTGGTAAATATCCGGGTTCGGCATAGCTCAGGTGGACGGTGGTCTGCCCAACCTTGATGGAACCAGCAGACACTATTCGATCTGCCACATTACGTTGCCTACAGAGCAGCCTCGACTCAGTCGGGGTAAGCCTCTGTAGGATCAAAACAGCGGGGTCGCCAGACGGAGGCACAGGAGGTATACACGTTTTTGTGTATAGCTCCTTCATGAACATGCCAACGGCAAAGGGGCCGTCAGCAATCATATTCACCATGTTTTCCATGGTGAATCAAAAAGTCAGAAAAAGTTCGGGGAGGGGGGAGATGAAACCTCCCTCGGGGGGAGGGACACTCACTCTCGGGAAAGTCACTCATGCACTCGTTGGTCGGTTGCTGCGTGGAAAATTTTTTAAGTCCAAATCTCACTCAAACGAAGACACTATCCGCTACTCTGTTTTAGCGTCGCGTCTGCGTGGTTCCATTCCTTCCAGCTGTTGGAGCTGAGGCTGATGGAGTTGCCTCAGCGAACGCCTAATCAAGAGGTCTTATAATCTAGGCGTCCAGGCGCACATGCTGTAAGTGGCAGGCAGCCCATACGGGGCTGCGCAACTTATCCAAACGCCTCAAAAACGAGGCCCGTTCACGGCTGACGAGGTATCAGAGAGCCATCGGAAAGTTAAAAACGAAGGTCTGATCTCCTCCGATGACCTCACATAAACACTTGGATGTTGTGTAGCGTTTCTTGAACGTAAACGAACCTAGCCGTGACCATTCGAGGAGGAGAAAGGATCGGAGCTGGATGGCCACTTTCCTCCATACGATCGAGGGTAATAGAGGATGGCCCTGCGATCGACTCCAATGGGCCAGCCAGAATTCTTTATTTATGAAGGCAATCGCAATGGCTAGGTCCGGTTTTAATATCTCGCCAGTGGAATCATTTAAGAAGAAGCGCACAGACTAATATGAGAATTGTACCAGCCCACAGTGCTGCCTCAAACGATCCCAGATCGACTTAGCAAACGGGCACTCGTAAAAGATATAGCTAATGGTCTCGGCTACGCCACACAGGGAGCATTCAGCAGACCTGACCACCTTCCACTGAAACAGGCGTTGAAGAGATTAGAACCCGTGATGCAGCAACCGCCATTAGTAATTAAACAATGTTTTCTCAAAAGCAAAGAATTTTAAAAGCTTCATGACTGCTGCCCACGGGCGATCGGGAAGAAGTCGAACGATGTCAGTCGATTCACCAGGGTCAGTCTGCTGAAAGAACCATACAAACCGAACCATTTCCCATTGCTGAGGATGAATACGGCGTAGCATCGGTAAAATTAATACAAAGTCCAGGTTTAAGGCTTTGTAAATGTCTGGTTGGTGTTGATACATCACTACTGGCAACAAGGGAGATAACGGAAGCCTATTCACCTTGAAGAAAACCCTTAGATGTAAGAAAAAGAAGTTCACCCATAAAGGGGGAGGGCTAAGGAATACCCGAATACCAGCCTGGCCGCAATGAAGTACCGTTTAATATCGAAAAAACCCAACCCCCCCCCTCTCTCCAAGGGAATAAAGAGGAGCGCTGCTCTCAATGGATGACGTTGCTGAGCAGTCGTCCCCCAAACACAGTTCACCATTGCCCCACGGAGTCTGTTGAGTAGATTATACGAAGTTAAGGTGAATAGGCACTTGGATGTCAGAACCGGAAGCACATGAATCTTAATGTGTCTCACCTTAACAAACATTGATGTTGAAAACCGGAAGTTTTGGTCAAGGCGAGAAATGCACTTTTCAACCTTTTGTTGCCAGTTGTCACGTGGATTTCGCCAGAGTAAGACATCGGCGAAAGTGAAAGAAGAGGATGACGCGTCGATGTTACGTAAGGAGAAGAGAGCCACTCCAAAAGCGACGCGTTAGTGGAACGAGAAGAGTGAGTAGAAGGGACGATGGCACCAACGTGAAAGGTCGCAGGATCGTTTTCGAGCTGGGTTGGAGGAGAAAGTGCGAATGGTCGTCAGGCGAAAGAGACGGAATAGACGTCGCAGGAAAAGCGTAGAACGTCCCTGCATGGTGAGCGAGCCAGAGACGGAAGCTTTTCACGGGGGAGCTTTTGACGGCGAGCGTCTGCCAGCGGCCGGCGAGGGACAGAGCGACTTACGTAATCAGGTCGTAAGTGATCTAGAAACTGTCTTCGCCGTAAGATTCGACGACAAGGATTGGGAGAGTCGCCTTACGAGGGCCATTGAGGAGATATTGAAGGAGCTGTATCCGGAAACAAGCCCCGACGTCGCCCAAGAAAAGAGCGTGGAAAAGCCGTCGCCTTTGTGCTTCCCGCCGTCTACGAATGGACCGACCCTGACGGGAGAGAACGAAACCCGCCTTCTGAGCCTTCGATACACAAGGTACGAAAGAACTTTCGCATTTTCTGAGTTAGCTAATATTAGTGCTTACAGAGCAGCCTTTAACGTTACGGTGCTCAGCACTACTATTACGGAAACTCAACTGGGACTATACATTAATATTTTTGAGGAAGATGCCATTGAACTTAATGTTGGAGTCTCGATTATCGGCATCTACCCTTTCTCACTCGGCGCTTACCTCATGAACGAACCCAGAGGTTTCATCACGAGAAACCGAAACTCAGAACTATTAATTTGATTCTGAACTGTTTCAACAATTACCTTTTCATCGCCGGATTCTGTTGGATTTCATACGCAGTGGGATGTATACTCTTAATATTACTCA
>JAHWFO010070104.1:0-40900 GCA_023313115.1 Rhysida immarginata | reverse complement strand
TATTATTATTATTATTATTATTATTATTATTATTATTATTATTATTATTCCATTGCATTCTACGGAGGATATAACGTCACAAAGCAAATACAGCAAATGACAAAACAACTTAAAAACAGGAACGAGCAAATGAAAACCAAGTCAAAGATCATCATCAAAGCAAAAAGAAAAGAAAGAAAAAAAAAACAATTCTGGATATCAAGCACAGTTTTTTAATTTCGTCCAACTGCATGAAAACAGTAGATTCTGCAGTTATCATTTTTGCAAATACACGCTAAACATTTGATCACAAATGGTAGGTAATTTCAGAAATGAAGAAGCATTATCAGTATACATACTAGATATAAAAATAAGCCCTACCCTTTTTATTTTCGTAACCGAAGCAGATATGTCAATTTTGATGACTCCAATGAATTCCCATGAAGTTGTGGGTGACCTATCCCTTGATGCACTTTTCATCATCCCAAATATGCAAATTAGGACACATTCAAATCCTATCTTAAAAAATGAAACATACACACAAAAATTCCAATAGAAGACTTGTTCAGCATGGAATTCCGAATAAAACAAAAAATAATTTCCAAAATCCGATGAACGGATCACCATGGGATAGGCCACCCACAACTCCCTATTCGGTGGATTCATCAAAATTGACATATCTGCTTCAGTAACGAAAATAAAAGGGGGGGGGTGAGATTATGTTATGTTATACAGGGTGAGTCAAAAGTCTGTACCCTCCCCCTTTCTGTCTTGGATACAAATGTAGTTATGCAAATTCCAATAAAGGGAATGAATAGCAAGTTGAGGGTGCTCTTTCTCATGGTGGAACTTAACGTGTTGTCAACAAGCAAATTAGGACATATGCAAATCGTATCTACTAAACCATAGGAGATACACAAAAAAAAACAATAACAAACTTGTACAGCATCAAATAAGCAACAAAACGAAAAATTCAAACTCTGATGAACGGATCACCCAAAACCCCATTGCAATCTCAGCAATTGGACAATCGGCTCTTGTATTGTTTGTTGCTTACAAACAGTCAAGTGCACAAATTAAGTCTTTAAGTCAATCCGGAAAGTGTTCAATGTGACGTTCACCTGCACCATAATCTTATTCTGCACGGCATTTCAACGATGCCATTACATTTACAAATATGACTGGTATTAGTGTCATTGTTGCAGATATTACAATGAGGGTTTTGGGTGATTCGTTCATCGGATTTTGAAATTTTTTTGTTTTGTTGCTTATTTGATGCTGAACAAGTTTGTAATTGCTTTTTTTGTGTTTCTCTTACGGTTTAGTAGCTACGATTTTCATGTCCTAATTTGCTTGTTGACAACATGGTAAGTGCCATCATGAGAAAGAGCACTCTCAACTTGCTATTTACCCCCTTTATTGGAATTTGCATAACTACATCTGTATCCAAGATATACAGATTACGACTACTCGTTTATACAGGGGGGGGGGGTTACAGATATTTGACTTATCCTGTATAAACGAGTAGTCCTAATGTTATATGAGGTTTAAAATATTGACATCTGAATGAACAAATACGCTTATGTTTTAAGGATCGAGAAAAATCATCATACTTTAATCATGGCTATAATAAAATTACTTTATTCGAAGATATTTGTTTTATGGCTTGATACAATGGTTGCACTCCTTTTACTAGCCTCAATCATTATGCGCGCCCCTACATAACTGGAGTTTTCTTGGTGACTTGAGTCTTTGGTACGTTTTCTTTTAGTTGATTTAAATTATTTACAGAACAATAGATACTAAAAAAATTAGTTTTAACATCGAACTCTTCTGAAGATTTTCTTAACTGAATAAAAACATTAAATAATTATTAATGTGATTTTATTTAATGGGAAAATTTTAGGAAATGCACAAGATAGATAGGTAGATAATTCAGTTTTTTATTTCCTATTTTTTATATACAAAAAGTGGAAAATGCATACGCTTTCACAGTTGTTTACATACACATTCACTACATATGCATCTTCACGTACAATATATTTCAATTAAACCGTTACATTGCGAATCTTTTCATATATTAATTACATATGTACACCACAGAAACTATTTTAGTTCTTTCTAGTTTATTCTTCTGCTTCTCTTCCCTCATCATTTCTTATCTTCTGTTTCTTTTAAAAATTTAACTATATGCCAATTGACCGAATTTCCCCCTAATAATATTTTTTCCCAGTTTTCCACTTTACTTAGATTATGTGCTTGCTACTTCCAGTTCTTCGCACATAAAGAGAATGTGTTCCGCCGTCTCCTCTGCTTTTCCGCACACTTTGCATTTCTTTTCATCCTCCTAAAACCCTTTTTTTTCCAGCCCTCCATTCATTTCCCGCTCTCGCCCTTGCCCATAATGCCCTATCCTTGTCCTTCATTCTCATACCCATATATCTTTCTCTTTGCAAGTGTTCTTTAATTTCCCAATAATAGCTGCAATAGCTTGACTTTACTTTTTGTTCCTTTCGCTTATTTCCCTCTGTACTAACTCCAGCACAACCTTCTCATGTGCCTCTCTTCTGTTTGCTTGATCACTGCACCATTCTTTCACAATCTCATCGGAGTGATGAGAAATGTAAGAACATAGAGCTCTTTTTCATTTCTTAATACTACATTCGAGAAATTCGTCAATTTTTCAAATAATAGACGAACTCAGAGCTCCTGCAACTTCGTCAAGGGGGATTATTTTGTTCATTGAAGCATTTAATGGAAGCCAACCATAAATAGAGAGGGGGGGGGGACTACCAAAAACTTGATTACTATTTGAAGCCACGTTTTTGGTGGAAATTCACAAATAGAAAAGGGGAGGAGGGACTAGTTATTGGCCATTGCTTTTAATGTTTGACTAAGAACCCATTAAAACTATATTAAGTTATCTAGTTAAATAAGTAAATGGTGCTAACAGTAGCAAATTTTTACTGAAGCTAAAACATTTGTCATTTAAACTGGCTGAAATAGTTTAGATTTAGTGATGATCGTAAATTAAAATATAATTATCAATATAATGAAATACATTTGATAATCTGAAATTTAGTTTGTTTTTCCATAAATTTTAGTTATGATCCAATAAATAAAGAAACTTACTTGAGAGAATTTTAATTAGTTTTAATAAAATTTTACAGTTATTTGAAACGACAATGTTCTTGTGAAGGAAACATTTTTCGAATGGCTTTCAGAACGCAACGTGGAAGAACTTTTCTTTTATTTCTTTCCATGTGCACCCAAATCTAATGGACAAATTATCTGTAACTTGTATATGCCAAGTTGGTCATTTTTTATATGCGATGGTTGGTACATCGTAATCCAAGCAGATTTTTGATAAGACAGAATTTTCGGTGATGCAGGCCGAACCACTGGGCATATGCTGATCGATCTCAACATAATCACGACAGCATACGTTCGCACATGTGATGTCGGCGTATCTTCATAAATTGTGCACTGATAGCTAATTTAAAAATTAATATCATGAAATAATATATGAATTTAAATTATATTTGAATTATTAATTATATTTGACAATTTGTTGCGGGTGGTACATTTTCCGTCGATTCGGGACACTGGATTCCTCATCTAATGACGGGAGATCGCGCAGGAGAGGTTCTACATACAGTTTATGGTTTTATGCCTAAACCATCCAAAGGTTCTCCAAATCGTTGTCCATTATATAGATAGCTGTTAAAAAAGTTGTATGTGACTGTAGAGTTGTCCTTTAAATAAAATGAAGAAAAATGATACACACATTATTCAGCTGAGCTCATCAAATGTCTCTAACTCATTTGATTTCTCTATCCATATTATCCTGCATCGATTTCACTTTCATTGAGCAGTATTTTGTGAAGGAGACCAAGAAAATATTCTTTCATATGCCAATTTCGATCAAATAATAAATAATTAATATTCTAACAGGGTTTAAGTTGTAATTTTAATAGTTATTTTTATCTGACTAGAAACTTATATCCTCATCCATTCCTGCTTATACTAGGCATCGTGCTATGTATTCATGACATTGAGGCTACATACAGCACAACTGTTGGCCGCCATGGCAGATGTTCAGCAATCTTCGGAAACTGACATTAAAAACCTAATTTTCACATGATTATAATCAGTTATAACTATTAATTTTAAGGAAACAAATTCTTGCTTAAAATATATTAAGACAATGAAACCATTGCATCTAATGAAACCATAAAACCCCTATGACCCCCTTTTTTTTCTGAGAACCAGAACCCCTGGCATGTCACACCAGCACCCAAGGCATAAGCCCCACCTGAATCAAAAATTAATTTACAGCCTCTGGACACCTGTACATGGAAGCAATCATGTGATAAAACAACATGACATCATCAGCCAGGTGAGTAACCACACACAAGGATGGAATCCCGATCGAAAGTTATCACACCAGGCCACACACAAGATGGAGACTTCAAATTAAAGGTAATTAAAGATAATTAATAAATTACAACCCATTGCATAAAGAACCCCAACCTCATTAATGGTAATTAATACAAAAATAGTCCCATTGTTCACATCAGCCGTTTACTTTGACGTCAACGTCACGTGAGCCAGAAAACAGCACATCAACAATCACGTGAGCAGCCCCAGCCAGGTCCAGCTAGAATGGAATGTGGAGGGGGTGTCTTAGATGTTTTGGGTGTGGTCAGGTGACCAAAAGCAGCACACCCCCTCCACATTCCAATCCCGCTGTACCACAGGGTTAACTGCTTTTGGGTATCTTTCTTGTATGCCACTAATGCAGCATTCTGTATAAGGTCATTTTTGTGCATTTCACATTTAATGAAATTCATTCATATGTTTTCAGTTAACCGTCAATAGAACAACAATTTCTGGAAATATTTAAAAATATCTCTTTGATTTCTCATTTTCACATAAAAAAATTATAACCCTTAAGTGTGGCGTCTTCCCTCGACTTACCTTACATAAAAATGATTGAATTTCATTGCTTTTTATTAAATTTTTTTTACCTGATCATCGCTAACCTCGACACATCGTATAGAGAATGGTGGTTCTAAGTGTGCAAACCCTAAAAGTGGAGGCTTTGAACAACTTGTTACAAACTGAAAATAAAAAATTTATATATAAATAAGTGTATTTCGTTATCCATCACTACAGCTTATAAAAAATATAGTTCTTTTACTTTCAAAAATAGCTTGCGTTCATGTGGTGTAAAATCTTTCTCCAAAATATCCCATAACCAACAAACAACTCTGTGGTTATCATGGAAACCTCCATAATACTGTGTATGACGCCTACAAAAAATAAAATTGTGTATAAATTATTAAAAAGTTTACGTTTATGAAATGGTAGAAAGAACACTGAATTTAATGAACTTAGGACCAGCTGTTTTAAAAGAGGGTTTGTTTTTTTTTAATTTTATAATACATGTACAGAGTATTTGATTTTTTAATTAACCTCAATCTAACAAACTTCGAGCATAAAAATAAATAGAGGGGGCAAAGGCTCTTGTTCCATGGCACCAGAATAAGGTCACATGACATTTGATACTGACCCCGACACACTAATCCACTAAGCCTTAGGTAGGATATGAATCATCGAGTGATGAAAAGGTTGTTTATAGAAATAGAAATATAAGGGGTAGGGTTTATTTTGCATGGAATAACCTTCGATTGAGGGTAGGATATTTGCCCCATGGGACATTCACCCCTGGGACATTTGTCCCAACGGTCACTTACCCCACTGGACTTGGCCAACACCTTCGAGACACAAGGCCTTGACACAGAAGACTCTGACGTCATACAGTAGGCAGCAAGGCCAACTATAAATACAGGCCGGGGCCGTCGAAAATCACCTTTTAACTGCTTATACTGCTTCAGTATCCATCATGTTCAGAATGTAATTAATAATTAAAAAAGTATTATACAAACTGAATACATGCACGAAATTAAATTTTAATTAAGTAAAAATTAAACACCATATTTTTTCGAATTTGGCAGTGGAACGAAAAAATAACCATTTAAAGGCCGCAATTCACTTTCGGCTGCAAACTTCTAGGATCTACAAAAAGATCGAACTACTTCGTTTTAGCGTCCCACAGTATCTTAAATAGTAATTTAGACAGCAGTTTTATTATTTATATAACCTTCTAAATTATTCTTTTATATTTAATGAAACTTTTATAAAATTATTAATGAAATGTGTAAATAATTATAGTAATTACATTTCAATGAACGAGTGTAACTATTTCTTTGGCGGCGGTCATGGCTCTGTCAACGAAAAGCTGACCAACATTGTGATAGAGCACTCTGTGACATCACAACACCTTGAAGTAGAGTGGGCCAAAGGAATCGCCGACAATAGCTTTAACACGAGAATTTCATCATAATTTATGAATGAAAATATATATGACTGGTTAATTACTGTTCTGAAGGCTTAGAATATTAATTTCATTGTTATTAAAAATTATTGGTCGTTTTCTAAGACGACAACATCTGTTCCACAACTGGATTTTATTCCGCATATACGTATTTCGAACTCATTGAGTTCATTATTCAATGCCAAGTAAGTATTTGTTCGACAATAGACAATCGAACAGTGAAGTGTACATTTGTTAAGATGGGACGAAAGCAGCGCTTTCACAAAGCTCATCCAACCAGAATAAACTCCAAATGAAATACACTGAGGTAGTCAAGAAGCCTAACCAACCCAAGCGGTCTTCCATATTATACAAAAAAGAAAATAAGATTGACGATTGTCAGAAACAAAAAAAAACAAACGAAATAAAAAATACAAGGAGAAAGAAGATTAAGTAAGTATTTGTTAAAGTTAACAACAATTTATAAAGGAAGGAGGTGACCATTCAACCAATGGGGAACACTGTGATGCAGTGACTAATGGTAAACAATGGGACACCCCTTTTTCACAAAAAACGCGCATCTATGAGAAATACTCCCAAGGAACCATGTTGGGGATAAATACGATAAAAACTACAAATACAAAATCGTATAAAATTACATATTAGACAACAGACTCAATAATTATTAAGAAATAACCATACAAACTCAAGTAAAATAACAATAACAACATTGATCATTAAATAAGAAAGAAAAGGGAGAAGAAAATTATCGTGACGTTTTAAGCAGTTGTATTAACGTAGACTCTCCGATCGGGCCTGAGTCTCCATTCAACAGTGTGTTCGGGTCCTTCTTTGCAATTTCCAGTGTTTCATAACGTCCAGTGCATCCCTGTTACTAACATGTCTCAATAGTTTACCATCTTTTAACAGAATATCGTGTCCCGTCTCCAACATGTGTCTAGCGACCACTGACATATATGGGCGTCCAAACCTGGCATGGGCCTTATGTTCCTTAAACCTCGTTATCACATTCCTGCACGTGGCTCCTCGGTAAATTATCGGACATTTGCCACAAGCGATCTCGTATATCTCAGACTGGGACAGCAGTGGAGTCTTGTCCTTGGGGTTCCCAAGAGGTTCCTCAAGACATTAGGGTTTTTGTATGCTATAGTCAAATTAGCCTCCTTGAAAATAGTGCGCAATCGGCAGACAGTGCTTTATTATACGATATGGGAATCCTGAGCGTTGGAGTTCTTTTGTCGTTGAGAGTAGTGGAATCCCTGACCAGTTAAGTGAATCTTCTCCTTCGTACCAAATCGCGGATTAACCTAGGATCATAGCCATTGCACCTCGCTATGTCCTGTATGTGCCTAATCTCATTAGAAAACCTGGCCTTCGACAAAGGAATATTCAGGGCTTTGTCCACCATGAAAATGAAGGCCGACAGTTTAAGACTCCAACAGTGGTGGATTCTTTATGGATGTATACGTCGGTGTGGGTGGGTTTTCTATGGATGTCGAACTCTAATCTGCTGTTATTCCGAATTATCTTCAAATCCAAGAAAGGTACTGAACTGTTCTCTTCATATTCAACCGTGAACTGTATCGTGAAACACTTCGACGCTCATCTTACTGGTATCAATGATGGCAAACACATCATCAACATATCGATGTCATACTTCCAGAAAATATGGTTATTGAGTTTGTATGGTTATTTATTAATAATTATTGCGTCTATTGTCTAATATGTAATTTTATATGATTTCGTATTTGTAGTTTTTATTGTATTTATCCCTAACGTGGTTCCTTAGGAATATTTCTCCTAGGTCCGTGTTTTTTGTGAAAAAGGGGTGTCCCATTCTTTACCATTAGTCACTGCATCACCTTCATTGGTTGAATGGTCACCTCCTTCCTTTATAAATTGTTGTTAACTTTACCAAATACTTACTTGGCATTGAATAATGAACTCAATGAGTTCGAAATACGTATATGCGGAATAAAATCCAGTTGTGGACAAGAGGTTGTCGTCTTATTGGTTATGTCGTTATCCACAGTCAATGAAGAATTCTCATCTTCTCAATAATTTTTGGTCGATAGCAAATACAATGCATCCCTATTACACCTATTTTCTCTTATATTTGCTTCCTATCATTTTTATACGAAAATTCAGTTATATTTATACTTTTTTGAAAAGGTAAATTGTTCTGAACCGATCATAAACCCCATAATATTGTACATTCTCATTTTTAAATATAAAATAAGGTAATAATGACACATAATAAGAAATAATATTGTAAAGTATCATAATTATGATTAAATAATAGGCAAACTACATTTAAAAATGAGCGGGTCAGTAACATAATCGAATAAAGCTAAAATAATATGTAATCACAAGTCAATCCTATGCTAACAAGGAAATGTTTCGCCCTATCACAGCTGATCCACAGGGGAACTGATTTTGGTGCCCTGGCTTCCCTCTATCTATTTTTATGCTCGAAGCTAACAACTTTAACATGATTTTTACTTTTATTTTATTCATTTCCTTTGTTTTGCTCCTATCTCACCATTCAATTTACATTCCAGAGGTTAATTAAAAAATTAAATATTCTATAGTATAAATAAATTTAACAAAATACTAGGGCAACAGTTTCCGGGTTTCGTAGCGTTCAGAAGTGTTTGTCATTAGCTCCTGCGGCCCAACCCTACCCCAGTAACCCTCCCTGACCCCAACCCATGGCTGGACACCCCTGTCGCCGCTTTTTAAATGTATAGCCCCAACGACGGTATTCCACTGCGATATATAAAAGTATATAAACAGTATTCCAAAAGTGTGAACGAGGAGTTGTGAAGAGAACAAAGGATCAAACATAGCAGTGAAAGAAAGAAGAATACCCACGTGGGATACAAGATGGCCGGTGACAGACAGGGGAGTTGTGACCGAAAAAGACATAAGGGAAACGTATGAATACGAGCGAAACAACAGGGTACAAGGTATAGCCAGAGACAAATGATCAAGAGATGATGAAAAAGATACTGTTTGAAATTCGAGAAATATGAAGCAAATTCGAAGTGCCATCCACGCAGGAAGTGCGCCATGGACCGGGACAGATGGCATCAGAAGGTGGCAGGTCGGGGCTGTATGCTGGATGTGGCAGAACCTCGATTTTTTCCAGCAGTTGACGACGCACCTTCACCCATTGTTGTGCTTGCGCAAGCGTCAGCTCGTGGGGCACAACTCGGCAGCTCCTGTTGACCTTTGCCATGGCGTCCAGATATCGAACCACACTTGATTCTGATGTCCCGATGTCCGCCGCTAGTCCACGGGTGGTGCTGCCTGGGTTGGCTTCCAGTTGTTGCCGTCCGTAAGGCTGCGTCATCCACTTCTTTGGGTCTTCCGCTCCTTGGCACATCTTCCAGGCCCATGTCTCCAGACGAAAACCGGGAGAACCACAGTTGTGCTGTTCGTTCATTGGTCACAACCTGACCTTCCACCCTGCAAATTTCGGCGGCTGCTGGTCACACATTCGTCCCCTTTTTTTCCAATAGTGATGAAGGAGCCCGCATATCACCAATTTTTCTGCCATATTTTTACACTGGCTAACGCAGGTGGCACAATGTCTATGGCATTCAAATTCGTACTGACGTTTTTCCCACTCTTTTCTCTTAATAAACTGCGATATACCCTTGTGGTTAATGGTCTTCGCCCAAAATTTATCAAACTCTAACCCCCCCTCCTTCCAAGTTGGCCATTACTTTTGACTCAACTCTGTAAAACCGCCGAGGGGACCTGGATCATTATTCAGGAGCTATGTGGGATCTTTCTTCCCAATTTCTACGGATCTTTCTTCCCAATTTCTAAGCATCTCCAAAAGGTTTCTATTCCTTACCGGTCTAGGAGACGGCAGTCCTTTATTGATATGTCATGGCCTGTATGAAGCATATGCTTGGCGGCCGCGGATCTCTCAGGTCGGCCGAACCGGGCATGGGCCGTATGTTCCTTGAATCTAAGAAATCACTCTAAGAAATTTATTGGGAACCCTAAGGACAAAATCCCACTGCTAATACAATCCGGAATCTATGAAATTGCTTGTAACCATTGCCCCAAACTCTACAGAGGAGCCACATGCCACAGCATACAAACAAGATTAAAGGAACATACAGCCCATGCTTGGTTTGGCCGGCCTGAGAGATCCGCGATTGCCAAGCATATGCTTGAAATGGTCCACGACATATCGATAAGGACTGCCATCTCCTTAGACCGGTAAGGGATAGAAACCTTTTGGAGATGCTTACGAAACCGTAGAAATTGGGAAGAAAGATCCAGGCAATCGACAATCGAACAGTGTAGTGTATCGGTATTCAAGTGGAACTTTAAGCATAGCTTCCATAATCTCACCCTTCATAATCATATTCCAAGGGAAATACACTGAGCTAGTAAAGAAGCCTGATGTACCCACAAGGGTCATCCAAAGTATGAAAGAAAATTGCCTCCTCTTGGTGGAGGAAAATTTGATTGACGACTGTCTAGACTAGAAGCAGACCACTAGTATTAGATAAAACACGACCTATGAAGTCCAGTAATCTGGAAATAAGACATTATCAATGTCTTCAAAATTAATATCAAGTATATGCCTTGGATCACGATATCTCTTTCTATGCATAGGATGCTTTAAAATGCCCGAGACTAGCTCGTTGCTATGATTTTCTATATTGGGCAGCATGGATTCCATGAGCCCTTGAACGTATTTGCCAATATGAGTCATGTTGAAATCATTATAAATGGAGGAATTGCGAACAATTCTCCGATCTTTTTGCGCAATATTCCTAAGGGTAACGTTTTGGAACGTTTGCAGTTCTTTCCATCTAGTTTTACATATTGTGGCCCAGACGGGCATACCATAGGTCAAGATAGTCCGAACAATGACCTTATAGAGTAGGAGTTTATTATCAATGTTTAGAGCACTATTCCGGCCCAGCAGAGCAATCAAGCTAAACTTGGCTCTCCTGGCCTTATTCAACGCATAAGTTGCGTGGGGAGTCCAGGTAAGTTTAGAGTCAATAACAACACCAAGATATTTATAAGTTTCAACCCAGTCCAGTTTTTTGCCATACAGTGTTAGAGAATCTAATGATCTCTTTCTCTTCTTGGAGACAAACATCGCCTTGCATTTGTCTACATTCAATTTTAGCCTCCACTTGCTAAACCAGCTTTCACACTCCTTTAGAGCCTTCTGCAGCCGCGAGACTACTACGGCTGGTTGACGAGCACAGGTCAGTATAGCAGCGTCATCTGCGTAAAAAAAGAGCTTACATTTAGAAGGACTTGGGAAGTCTCGCATAAAATAATTGAATAATACTGGCCCCAGGACTGAACCCTGTGGGACACCAGCTTTTACTTCATACATAGGAGATAGACTATCTCCAACTCTGGCCTGAAAGAACCGGTTGGAGAGAAACGAGTGTATCAGAGTAATTATGTCTTGAGGAAATCCATCCATAATCATTTTAAAAATAAGACCATCGTGCCAGACTTGGTCGAAGGCTTTGTGTACATCGAGAAAAACGACCCCACAGTACATAGAGAGATTAAGGGGCTCATTGATATCCGCTGCGAGCCTCCATGTTTGGAGTTGGCAGGAATGGTTTGAGCGAAAGCCAAATTGTTCATCGCGGATGAGATCGTTGGCATCACAGTGCTCAATGAATCTCTTGAGAATTGTTTTTTCCAGGATTTTGGAAATTGATGGTAACAAGCTGATGGGCCTGTAGCTAACAGGATTTGCAGGATTTTGTCCTGGCTTAGGAATGCTTAAGACAACTGATTGCTTCCAAGCATCCGGGAAGTAAGTGTTCTTCCAGCAGTCGTTAATCACTTTTGCAATATCTTGAATTTTATTTGGAGGTAAATTTTTCAAAGCAGTGTTCTTAATAGAGTCTTTACCTGGAGCTTTTCTCGTTTTTAAATTTTTAATGATGCTTAGGACTTCATTTACATCAATGCTATGTTTTGGGAATTCATTGCCGTGAATACTATAGAAGCCAGTTATGCAGGATTTTACTTTCTCGGACATATCAAGTCCTATTTGCCGACCATCAGTAGGCGTGGAACGATCCAGGCCCCCTCGACGATTCTATATTGCTAAGTTACTTAACAGTTCATAGTAATTTTTTTTGTTTTTGAAATTTTATGTAGTTAGTGGCTCTGTACTTGTTTAATAATTCTTATTATTTAAAAGTAGTTATTTGACTTTCTCGCCCTTAGCATTTTGTATGTACTACTAGTTGATTCTTGAAATAAGACGTTTGTTTTATTTATAGTTTAACCATTAATGTAAATGTGTTTACTTTGGTTTCTGATTGGCTGTCAAATGTGTACACATATCATTTTAATGTAAATGTATTCGCTTTAGTTTCTGATCAGCCCTTGGCTGATTGAATGTCCAAAGTGTCCACATATTATATAAATAGACTGCTACTGTTCTTGATTATTGTAGTTGGTATTGAATAATGGTCTCAAGGAGACTGAAATACGTATACAAGAGACCTAATAAAATCTTTGTGGACAAGAGGTTTTTGGTTTTCTTTCCATCTACTGTAACAGTAGTACTGTTGAAGCAAGCGATCAGCTACTAGCAATTAGCTATTGACAATCATATATCTAACAGAAGTTAGCTACTGATAATGTTAGTCCTAACAGCAATTTGCTGTGGAAAGCAATTAACTATGGATAACAATAAGCATAACAGCCCGTCAGTTGTTGTTAGGTATATTACATGCCATATCATGCATTGAAAAACCCAATGCTATCACGGGAACATGTACTACTAAACCAATTTATTTTTAACATCATTAATTACTCGGTAAATTCATTCATGACACGTAGTTACGAGTTATTTAATATATTACACGCCATGTCTTTGCATTGAAAATTTCTAATGGTATCATAGAACGCATGCTACTAAACCAGTTTGTACTATCTTTAATTACGCATTATATTCATGCATGACACATCATTACGAGTTGTTTGATATATTACATACCATATGTGAGCACTGAATATTTTAATGGGTGTATCATAATGGTATCATTGGTGCTCGTGCTATTGTACCTATTCCAGATATCTCACCTTAGAACTTTCTTCGTCCTGACCCATACTTATTGATTGGTGAAAACTGAATGTGAATACGTTAATTTGTTTTCAAGTTACCATACTAAATATGAGTGGTACCCAAAATTTGCCGAAATATACCTCTATAAAATACTGAACTTACATGATCTTTTAATTTCCACCGTCATCTTCCACCGTTAAAGGAAAGTAGGATATGAGATAATACATAATAAGCTTATATGAAAAAGTAAAGTCTATACAGGGTGTTTCAAAATTATGTACAATAAATTTAGTGACATATTCTTCAGGTCAAAAGAAGACGAAAATGTTCTATAGCACTTTGTCTGGAAACGATTTATTTACGCGATACAGCCAACTAAACCCGTGGCTCCAAATTACAGGAATTGTTCAAAGTGCCCGCCACCAGCTCGCACGCACGCTTCGGCTCGTTGCATGAGCGACCGTCTGATGTCATGGAAGAGTTCGTCGCCAGCATTACGAACGGTTTGGCATGCATTTTCAATTCGTTGTCGCAGATCCATAATGTTAGGAACTTGTGTGCTGTAGACGATCGTTTTCACATGACCCCACAGAAAAAAGTCCAAGGGATTAAGGTCGGGTCATCTTGCAGGCCAGGCTACCGGTCAACCTCGACCTATCCACCGATTCGTGTATGCAGCATTAAGGTGTGCTCGCACAACATGGCTGAAATGTGCTGGAGCGCCATCATGCATGAACCACATGTTAGATCTTATCAAAAGAGGAACATCTTCCAGTAATTCTGGCAATGCATTCTGCAGAAACAAAATATACGTTCGCCCAGTCAATCGTGGCGGCAACACATAAGGGCCAATTAAGTTATTTCCGATAATTCCACACCAAATGTTCACGGAGAAACGCTCTTGATGCGCTCGAGCTCTGGTAACATGCGGGTTAGCATCTGCCCAATGGTGCTGGTTGTGAGAATTTACGATTCCTGTCCGGGTGAAGGTTGCTTCGTCCGTGAAAAGTATCTGGCTGAGACAACTAGGGTCTGCAGCATGACGACGTTGTATCCATTGGCAAAATCGTTGTCGGTGTGGATAATCCGTTGGGTTCAGTGCCTGAAACAGTTGCAGGTGGTATGGATGCAAAAGCTGACGGTGAAGAATGCGCCAAACAGATGAGTGCGGAATGTGTACCATGGAAGAAATACGACGGGTGCTTGTCTGTGGTTCATCATGTATGATGTCAATTATCACATCCTCCTCATCCGGAGAATGTGCTACAGGCCGCCCTTGTCCTGTTTGACGGCCAAAGGAACCACGCTCCCTCAAATGTCTGTCGACAGATACAAATGTTCGGTTATTTAGCAAACGTCTATTCGGAAAGCGTTCTTGGTAGAGTCTTCTTGCTTCCACAGCAATTTCCGTCCGCAAGACCATACATTAGGTGCATGTCAGTGTATTCTGCACTGGAATACGTGTACATGACTTTTTTTTTTTTACGTAAATCGTAATGCGTATGTCTAAGCACGCAAACATTCTGAAATTGATATTCCTAGTGGATGTACAGTAGTGAAACTACAGTAATGCAAACAACCGTACACAACTAATGGAACAACCCTAAAGTAGGTTTAAATGGAACAAACCACTCAACCTAGTGTTGGGTCGAAACGCTGGAACTGCTAAAATATCGTCCGCTAACTACCGTGCGATATTGGATTACTCGCAAACAAATCGTTTCCAGACAAAGTGCTATAGAATATTTTCGTCTTCTTTTGACCTGAAGAATATGTCACTAAATTTATTGTACATAATTTTGAAACACCCTGTATATATCAGTCTCTGCTACTGATGTCAACACGTGCGTGCTCATTTATTTATTCAAATTATACGGGAATACCCCTTTTACATGATCAATATAAATAGTAACAATGATATTATCAATAAGATAAAAAAGGATGAAATAAGTAAAATCTGACAGGTACAACGCAATATCAAAAATGATTAACACAACAGGTAAAATTCAATGAATAATAATGACAAAGAAAATAAAATTTCGATAAAATGCACAAATTAAGGCAGTACTCTAAAATCATAAAACATGAGGAACGGTACAATATATAATTGTCATATAAAAATAAATATTTCAAGAACTGGATACATAATGAGCACAAATGAAATTAAAAAAAAAAAAAAAATGAGACAACTCAGTTATAGTGCAATAGGAACTCAGTTATAGTCCAATAGGGAAAAAATAAAAATCAGTTATAATGCAATGTTAATACACTTCAATTTGTTCCTTTTGTCGTGGAAGAGGTCGAACGAAGTAAGAAGGTCATTAACACTACGTAGGGCCAGTTTGAAGAGAGCGTTATGAATGTAATTGCTGGATGAGGATGACTTCTCAATATGGAAAAGAATATTTGATCTGGTACTGTAAACTGGTACTCTAAAGGGAATAATTCAAGTAGTGGCTGACAGCAAGTCTCATGTTTCAATTGTGATGTCATCCCAGCATGCACTGCGTCGTGAGCACCTCGCGCAATTATCAATTATCCATCACACTGCCCCCTTTGCGCGAGTTTGCATTCATCTGGTTTGATGCAACTCTTTCTTTGGTACTCATTTGCATCCCTTCACGACACAAGTCCATTTTATCGAACACTAGGGGCTTCATCAACACATCCGCTTCGATGCATTCACTTCTATTGTGTATTAGTTTTATGTTGCCCTTCTTCACTTCATCTCTGATAAAGTGGTATCTACGATTTATATGCTTAGTTCTCTGTAGTAACATGGGGGGGGGGGGTTATAGAAATTTTTGGCGTCGACTACTTAGGTCATTTTGCGCCTTTTTACACAAGTTATATCTGTACGCAGCCCGGGACAAACACAAACATCCATGCCCACAGCGGGATTCGAACCCACGACCAGGCGGACTCGAGAACTAGAAAGCCTACGCCCTAGCCCTCTCGGCCACCTGGCCGGCTGTAGTAACATGGCCATTCAGCCAGTTTATAGCAGCTATACTGTCCGTTCTGAGTGTTATGGGTTTCACTGCATATTTCTCCATATTTAGTTCAGAGATTATTTTTCCGTATTTGGTTCAGTTATGGCCATCAACTCCGCCTCGCATGTAGACTTGGCGACTAAAGTTTGCTTTTTGCTTTTCCAGCTGATTACACAGTTGCCTATTCTCGTGGCATATCCAGAAAATGACTTTGCGTCCTTCGTGGAGTCCCAACTTGCATCCGTGCACAAACTTAACTGTCCTGGGTTGTCATTGTATAATAGTCCCAAATCATAAGATCCTTTTATATATCTGTACACACGCTTCACGGCTGTAAGATGTATCTGTCTGGGATCACTTGAATATTGTGATAGGCAGCTAACATAATATGCTATATCGTGGGTCGTGTACCCACGGCTAAATACATCAAACAACCTATCATTTCCATGTACAAGTTCTTGTCGACATTTGGCGACTGTTCATACTTGTCCAAATTTTGATTTCCGTCCGCTGGAGTTTTGGTTGGGTTGCACGCCTCCATCCCGAATCGTCGCAGAATCTTCTTTGCATAATGAGATTGAGAGATCTGAATGCCGTGCTGCGAGCATTTAATTTGAATCCCCAGGAACGAATCATTGCCGGTTACCTCTGTCAATTGGAAATGCCCCCTCAGTTTAATACCCCAGTTCTTTATATTAGTTGTATCCCCTATGAATAATAAATCATCAACGTAAACGCCAATATACACTTTATCATTTCCATTGCTCATAAATATACATGGATCACTATCCAATTGCTTAAGTCCCAATTCCAGCATAACCTTTCTGAGCCTCTTGTGCCAACAATTTCCCGATTGAGGTAATCCATACAGGCTTTTCTTGAGCTTACACACTAGGTCCTGACCTTGCTCATAACCCATCGGCTGTCTCATATAAATCTCTTCATTCAGCTCGCCATATAAATAGGCTGTTTTAATGTCCCTGAATTCTATGCTCATATTTTCCTTGATTGCAATCGCTATTAATGCCCTAAATAATTCCATCTTTATGACTGGAGAATAACTTTCTAAGAAATCAATACCACATCTTTGACTGTTTCCCATAACGACTAACCTCGCCTTCCTTCTTCTAACCGTTCCATCAGGGTTATCTTTTATCGTAAATACCCATTTGGAGTCTACCACTTTCATTCCCTCTTTGCGTTCCACTAATTCCCATACATCATGCATTTTCAACGAGTAAATTTCGTCATCCATAGCCTTGTTCCATTCCTCCCTAAATGCAGATTCCTGCGTCTCTTTATAATTGTTCGGTGCGATCTCCGCTATATCTGCCTGTTCTCTGATTCTTTACGATCTTCTGACGCCCATCTCCAGGAGCCTCCCTTCCCTTTCTTCCGCTTGTTGCATGCGCCTTATCTGTATAATCTCATTCGTTTCACCCCTTTTTCTGCCAGGTCACCCTCTCAGTTCATCAGTTTGATCAGTAACATTTTCTTCGACCTCTACTATACATGGCTCTTGAATGTTGTCATCATTTTCATCCGTCCTTACTTCTGTGTTACATAACCTGTATTCTATCCAGCTCTCTTGGCCACATTCCAACTCTGTATTATCGGTCTTTAACTCCTTGAAGTAATTTATTCAACGGGTACCTTCATCCATCTTAACTGTTATGTTCTGGGTCGAATATTCTATGCATGTATAACCTTTCCTATTCAAAGCATAGCCCACGAAAATTCCGACTTCCGCTCTCGGGTTAAGTTTATGCCGTTTGTTCTCCTTGATGCTGTAAGACGCCAAGCAGCCGAAAGTTCTCAGGTGCGCTACCGATGGCGTCTTCCCGTACCATTTCTCTAGTAGCGTTATTTCCTTATTCTTGCTATTTACTGTCCGATTGTGCAAATACGCACTTGTAACTACTGCTTCTGCCCAAAACTTCTGGGTTAATCCCGCGTGTATTAGCATGGCTCTTGCTTTATCTAAGAGCGTTCTGTTGGCCCTTTCTGATATCCCATTACTCTGAGGATTCGCTGGTACTGTCCTTTGGTGTTTAATACCTGCCTTTTTGAGTAAGTTTTCGAAATCCCTGCACACGAATTCCAACCCATCATCTGTCCTGATAATTTTGATCTTTCTTTCTACCTGATACTCTGCCCAATTTTTGAAATCTATGAACTTGGATAGCGCTTCATTTTTCTGTTTCAGAAAATACGTGAAGATCATTCTCGTATATGTATCTACGATCACTAACATGTAAAGTGACCCCCCGAATTGATTCTCATGGCATGGGTCCACATAGATCCATGTGTATCAGTTCCAGTTTGTCTGCAGCCTGCTTGTTAAATACTTTATTCCTCATCAAATCGAGATATTCTTCACACACGTGCCCTAATCTTTTATGCCATGTTTCTTTATCTATATCTGACTGTGTACATTTCATACAGCTGACGGTGCAATCACCTCCTTTGACAGGTTTACCCTTTACAATGTACATTTTTTTCTGATTCTGTGGCTTCCGCTATAACCTTACTAGTGTCATTGTTTGACTCTAGCTCCCATCTGGTCAAATATTACGGAAATATTTTTCCTGACTATCTCGTGGACTAACAATAAATTAGTTCTTAAATCTGGAACATATTTGACATTATGAATTATGGTTATCAACGGCGTGTCCTTCCTTCGTTATTGTCGTGTACTTAACGTTGCCTTTTCCTACAATTTCCATTTCCCTACCTGCCTCAGCAAGTGTCACGGAACCACATTCGTCTTCCCAGTCCATTAACCATTACCTCTTATACGTCATGGAAGTGCACCCAGAATCAAGACACCAAATGTCGCTGTCGTCATCTCTATTGTTATTGGTCGCGTTCGCTACTGCCGCCATTTTGTTTTCGTTTTGCCCTTTGTTCAACAAACACGTGTTCGTTTCAGCCCCAAGTGCGGATTGAGTATGTTGATCCTTTTTATCTCCATTTATTCTAGTGCTTCGATTATTTTGCGGCCCTTCTCTTCTTTCTGACACAGTCTTATTCTGTTCCACGCTGGCATAGTGGTTTTGCTTAGGCTTATTATCAAACCTAAAACAACAAAATTTTGCAATATGACCCATTTTTAGGCAGACGTAACAGATGCGACTATCATTGTTCTTTCACCGTCTTATTCCGACCTTGTATGCTTGTTCCACAGCGTTTCCTGTGTTATAATTTTTTCTTCTTCTTCTAGCCTTTGTTTTAAATCGGCTAGATTCACGCCCTGATAGTTTCTTAATGCTGCACTTATTCCATCATATTTATGATTGAGTCCATTAATTAATATATGACTTAATTCTCGGTCTTTTATTTCCTCCCCTACGCACGCGCATGATTCCGCAAGGCTTGTAGATCTGTTTATTTAACTCCGCATAGTTTCATCCGACCTCATCTTAATTTGTCTTAATTCTAATGTTAAATTAATTTTTCTATCCTCTATATTGCCTGCATGTTTCTCCTCCAATCTTTCCCATAATTTTTTGACATTCCTTTCCCTGATATATAAGTTGGCCTGAGGTTGTGATAGCGTTAGGACTATGATTTCTAGAGCTTCATAACTTGTTTGTTGCCATTCGTCCCTCAGCTTAATTTCCTCCTGACTGTTACCGGCTGGCGGTTCATTCTCTTTGATTACTAATTTAAACAACCCTTTAGCACGTAAAACAGTCTCTAC
Organism: Rhysida immarginata; assembly: GCA_023313115.1. Lineage (NCBI taxonomy): Eukaryota > Metazoa > Arthropoda > Chilopoda > Scolopendromorpha > Scolopendridae > Rhysida > Rhysida immarginata. The sequence goes on along the minus strand of JAHWFO010070104.1, from coordinate 20,738 downwards.
CTTAAATCTCCATGTGGCATATTTCTCCGGTGTCAATTGCTCGATCTTTGCCGCTCTTTCCATCTTTGCTCCGTGCGATTCCTCAAGTTTTTTTGTTGGCGGTTAGTCCAACGATGAAATTTGTTCCGTCGGCGGTGAGTCCCACGGGTGCTTTAGTCTTAGGTGATGCTTTTTATCGTCAGCCTCGTATCCTCTACGGCTATTTAACCTTTAACCATTAACAATGCTCTGCTACCATTATTGTTGTGGATCGATTGTATTTATTGGTGGTTAAAGGAAAGTAGGATATGAGATAATCTTCTATCTATATATATAAAGAAGGATGTTTGTGGGTCTGTCTGTCTGTGGGTCTGTCTGTGGGTCTGTCTGTGGGTCTGTTTTTTATACAAATCTACAGTTTTATTCCGATCTTGATGAAATTTCGCATACATGACCTTCAAAGCATGAGGAAGGTCACTGTCTACTTCAGATTTCGAAAAAATAATAATTATTGATAAAAAATCGATATTCATGGTTATGGCAGGGCATATTAATGAGAAATATCGCATGACCAACAATGCAAGACAAAGTTTTTGCAACAATGGTATCGACACGCAATTCACAAACACTCTGCACGGACCAACAATATATATCTCATGACCAACAATGCAAATAAAAGTTTGTGCAACAATAGGTATCAACAATGGTTTCAACACGCAATTCACCAATAACAATGAGCTCAAAATGATGATGCAATGATAAAGCAATCCTTTCCAAGAATTATAACAATGAACATAAAATGATGATGCAATATGGATAAGTTTCAATTTGTAACAATGCATAGAATTCCTGTTATTCAGGTTTTTCTTAGAAAAGAGAGTTCTTAGTACTTAACAATTTCTTGAAAATCTTTAAAAATGATAAGTAGCTGGAGATAATGAAGAGTTAGCAGACTATTGAGAAAGAGTGGAAACACGACAGAGGAAGCACTCCTTTAGCTCTGTGATGTATTGAGCAAATGGGAAGCAAGTAAATAGAAGAATCGAGAGTTTTGCTTCAAAACATCGAGAGAAGAGTGGAAATTGCAACAACACTAAGTATACATCTGAGGGAAGATTACGTGAGTAAGAAATTATTTAGACTAGCAGTGGCATCCTTGGAGAGGTCCAGCCATTGTGAGCCTTTAAAAAGATTTTTTTCGAATTTTCATTAAGAATTTTTACTGTATTAATTCTAAGCATTTTCATGTGTTTATTTTTAAGATATTGCAAAATTTAATTTAATTTTTTGAGATTGTTCTGTTTACATCCAAGTGTAATTATCCCGGGCAACGCTGGGTACCTTGAGTCTAAAATATCTGGTGATGCTCCACAGTGGTGAGGCAAGTCCAGAAGAGTTTCGATAAATTCCCGGTTTATCATCTGGACTGCCTGGTATTTTTGGTAGAAAGGATAATCCCTTTGCTCTGTGTTGTATTGAGTTTTTTTTTTTTTTAACCAATTGAGAGTTATAATTTAAATTTTTGAGATTGTTCTCTTTACCTACAAGTGTATTTATCCCGGGCAACGCCGGGTACCTCTGCTAGTCTATCTATATATATAAAGAAGGATGTTTGTGGGTCTGTGCGTCTGTGGGTCTGTCTGTGGGTCTGTTTTTTATACAAATCTACAGTTTTATTCCGATCTTGATAAAATTTCGCATACATGACCTTCAAAGCATGAGGAAGGTCACTGTCTACCTCAGATTTCGGAAAAATAATAAATATCGATAAAAAATCGATATTCATGGTTATGGCAAGGCATATTAATGAGAAATATCTCATGACCAACAATGCAAGGCAAAGTTTGTACAACAATAGGTATCAACAATGGTATCAACACGCAATTCACAAACGCTCTGCATGAACAAACAATCAATATCTCATGACTAACAATGAAAGGAAAGGATTGTGCAAGTGTAATTATCCCGGGCAACGCCGGGTACCTCTTCTAGTACATAATAAATTTATATGAAAAAGTAAAGTCTATACAGGGTGTAACTGAAGATGTGTTACAAACTTTGGGAAATGATAGAACTAGTCAAAATAAGCATTTTTTGTTCTATGAACATTGGTCCACAACTGCATCGTTTAAGAGTTATAGCCACTGTTCAAAATGACTTATTCAGCATCAATGCAGGCTTATGACACACCCCTTTCTGAAGTATGGTATGGTCATGTAAATTTTTAAAGTAACATGACCACACCATCATATTACCATGCAAGCAGATCCTGCACACTAAAAAATCTAACGTGTGTGATCGCATCCGGATATGGACTACACCTTTAACGAGTGCACTGACATGTTGTTAGTGTACGGTGCTGCAGACGGTAATGGAAGGGCTGCTTGTCGTCTGTACAGACGGCAGTTTCCACAACGTCGTCAGCCAGCTCACACAATGTTTGCTCAGCTTGTGCGACGTCTACGAGCAACAGGAAGTGTAGCTGTGATGCGTGGAGAGCATGGTCGCGCTCGCACCCGTCGTACCGCTCAATTCGAAGAAGCTGTTCTTCGTAGAGTTCACGAAAGACCAACATGTAGAACCCGTGCGCTTGCACACATTATAAACACAGTCTGTTTGGCGAGTTCTGCATGACCAACTGTTTTATCCGTTTCGTATGCAACGAGTGCAAGCATTTGGAGCTGCTGACTTTGCACCACGTATGGCATTCTGCAGATGGTTTCTTGCACGCTGTAGAGAGGAACCAGCATTCCCACAGCAGGTGCTGTTCACTGATAAAGCAACCTTCACCAGGGAAGGTATTTTCAACCACCAGAATATCCATGTTAGGGACCGTATCAACCCACATGCCATTTCGACAAGGCGCTTCCAGCAACGATTTTCTGTCAACGTGTGGGCTGGTATTGTTGGCAATCGCCTCATTGGGCCGTACATTCTCCCAGCTCGTATGAATGCACAAACCTACCTCGTCTTTCTTCAGGAGGTGCTGCCTGAACTGTTGGATGACATACCTCTTAACATCCGTCAAGTAATGTGGTTCCAACATGATGGCGCACCTCCACATTTCTCACAGCATGTCCGGGCCTTCCTCACTGATACGTTTGGCGATCGTTGGATTGGACGGGGTGGTCCAGTTACCTGGCCGCCACGATCACCAGACCTAAAACCATTGGATTTCTTTGTGTGGGGCCACCTAAAGTCCCTGATGTACGAAACAATGGTTAATTCAGTGGAGGAACTCATCGCACGATTGGCTGTAGCAGCAGACAACATATCAGGGACTCCCAGCAGATGCTGCAACGGGTGTCTTGCAACGTACAGCGACGAATGCAAGCCTGCATTGACGCTGAAGGGCGTCATTTTGAACAGTTGCTATAACTCTTAAACAATGCAGTTGTGGACCAATGTTCATAGAACAAAAAATGCTTATTTTGACCAGTTCTATCATTCCCCAGAGTTTGTAACACACCTTTAGTTACACCCTGTATATATCAGTCTCTGCTACTGATGTCAACACGTGCGTGCTCATCATGTTCTAGGCAGCAAGTCTCATGTTTCAATTGTGATGTCATCCCAGCATGCACTGCGTCGTGCACACCGGCGTCTGGTAGCAACCTCGCGCAATTATCCATCACAGTTATAAAATCAAAAAGTTTTTTTGATGCAACATTATAACACTAGGTGTCGCCGCACCCTCCTTGAAACCAAGTGATAAACAACAACACCAAGCATATGCTAAAGAAATGTTACGAAGAATTGACAATAATGAAGATTTTTGAAGTCTGTTGTTTTCAGATGAGGCACTTTTCACGTGTCTGGTAAGGTCAATCGTCATAGTATGCAGATTTGGGAATCACAAAATCCCCATGAAGTTCTTGAAGCAGAGTGTCAAGCCCAAAGATCAACATGTGATGCGAGCTTTTACATGATTGAGTTATTGGCCCATTTTTTTTCATCGAGCCAACCATTAACTCCATCAACTATCTTGACATGCTTGAACAATATGCATTTTCACAATTTCAGGACCACCAAATGTTTTCTTCCATCAAGATGGTGCCCCTCCTGACTGGGCGTTAACAGTCTGAGATACGCTTAATGCTGAATTCTCTCAGCAGTGGATTGGGCGAGATGGGCCTCTGTTGTGGCCACCTCGTTCACCTGATCTGATTCCTCTGAACTTTTTCTGTGGGGATTTCTTAAAGACAAAGTATACAGAACAAAAGTCAACAGTGTGGCAGATTTGAAGTCCTGCATTGTTTCTGGAGTTAGTTTGGTAGATGAGGCGACGCTGGCGAGAACATGGGCAGAGATTGAATATCATTTGGATGTTGCTCATGCAACAAATGGTGCCCATATTGAACTTCACTAATCTAGGGAAAAAAAAATTGAGTTGATAAACAAATTGTTGAAAACCATTTGTCTCTATCTGTAATATTTTTCTTTTAAATAATGATTAAAAATTGTCTAAAACGTTCTGACACACCCTGTAGTCTTCTTGGTCATCTATACATCAACACCCTTTTAACTGCAATTTTAATTTTCGGAAGCAGTAAAAATCGCAGAGGGCCAAAGGACAGTGGTCATCTTGTTTTTGTTGAGGAAGTCCCTCACAGTGAGCGATGTGTATGCTGGAGCATTGTCGTGATGGAGCAGACAGTCTTTTTTTATTCCACATCTCTGGTCTTTTGCACCTCACAGTTTCCCTCAATCGTCTCAAAACGTCCCATATGGCAATCCACGGTGATCAAAAACATTGTGGATGGTCTGACTTCGGTCCTCTCGGATCACGTCACGCACTTTTGTGATCATTTCCAAAGTTGTGCTTGTTGACGGTCAACCAGAAAGCTTGTCGTCTTTCACAGATTCCAGACCATCTTTGAAACGCTTAAACTACTCAAATGTTTTGGGTTTAGCCTAAAGCTTGTTCACCAAAAGCCTCCTTCAACAGCCTGTGGGTTTTAGCTGCAATTTTCTTCAGCTTTAATATTAAGAATCGCGACACAACCAACACAAAGAATGACAAAAACAACTCAAACTCAAAATCACATGGACATACGATGACACCACTTGGCGCATTTACAGTTGAGACATGCCCCTAACACCATCTATCAGCAAAACTTCGTACACCATAGCCCACTCATAACGAACTCTCTTATTACGAAATCCCGTTCAGTATGAAATTCTCTGGCCCGACCCCGTCGATGTAATTTACTTGTAAAATTGACCCGATAATACGAACATTTTTTTATAAAAATACGGTTATTACGAAAAAATTTTGGCAATTTTTTTTGTGTAAAAAAAGGTTTTTTTAAATAAAATACGAGATTTTTTTCGCGAAAATAAGGTGTCAAAATCGTAATCTCAGATTTGGAAAAAAATTTGGTCTCCCCCCCTCCTCCCGATTAAAGAGCGGCTGTTAAAAACCTCTCCGTTTTAAGCCTAAGTATAAGAACAGCAATTTTCAATAATAAACTTGTAAAAATGATCACATCCTTTATTTTTAAATTATTATTTTTAATATTACAGTTCAGAATTGTCTATTAACGAAAGAAATTACGCTGAAATTAACTTTTTTAAGAACTTCCACTGCCTTTGCTATCACAGAAGCCATTGCCAACTATGGCATCGGGCCACAGATTAACGATTACACAGATGGTATAGTGGCTAGAAGAAAAGTGTGGCAACGGCTACTACTCGCAATGCTACGTGGTTGATTCCCGATTTGATGACACTACAATCGACATAGATGCGAGTTATGCGGGAGATGAGATGGAAATCTTAGGATGACGGAGGTTTTTTTCCAGCTATATTATGGTTGAGTTAAGTTTATTTATAAAAATTTAATAAATTGTTAGGTAATTGTCTTCCATAGAACTTGAGGATACTCTTTAACGTTAAAATAAATGAAAAAAATTTGCTGTTTAAGTTGAAATATAAGATCAGGGAGATGGATGAAGGTATCCATCCTTAATAAGATAAAGCATGGAATATGAGCCCTTCCGAGCCAGAGGAATTAAATTTTGAGTAATTAAGCATTAAATGGAAAAATGGAAGAAAAAATTCTGCGACCTGGATTCGAACCAGGAACCTCGACTCTCATGGCCGATGCCTCTACCAATTGGGCTATCGCAGACACCACGGACAGCCAAGCTGTCTCAAGGTGTCTTAAAGACAACCAAGTTGTCACGGTTGAAAGCCCAATGGGAGACTGGAACCTCGCCCGCAGATCGAGAATTTCTTCACTCCAAACCATCATTACCTATGCTTGGAGACGCATCTCCAGTTAATAATTATTATTATTCACTTGTGAGTTCATCAACTTTCTGATGGTTTGGAGTGGAGAAATTCTCGATCTGCGGGCCAGGTTCCCGTCTCCCATTGGGCTTTCAACCGTGACAACTTGGTTGTCTTTAAGACACCTTGAGACAGCTTGGCTGTCCATGGTGTCTGCGATAGCCCAATTGGTAGAGGCATCGGCCATGATAGTCGAGGTTCCTGGTTCGAATCCGGGTCGCAGAATTTTTCCTTCCATTTTTCATTTGAAAAATCATTACCTATGCTTGGAGACGCTTCTCCACTTAATAATTATTATTATTTACATTAAACACTTGCTGAATTAAGTCTAATAAAATATAAGCAAAATCTAATAATATAATGCTGTACGCAGCTGGCCACCTCACAAATGATAGAAAATGAATTTTCACAGATGTTTCAGGAGAAAAAATTCAAGAAATGAGGCGTTCGCTCCCCTAGCTCGAAAAGTCTCATATGTGAAATGCACAATATTGAAAAATATATAGATATACAAAGAGAATGTCTTTTTCATATAAAATTCATTTATCACATTATTAACAACCAAATTACTTTTTTATGTGATGATAAAAAATTAAAAAAATCAGATACTTCAAGCCAATAGGTTTGAAAAAAAAATTCTTATTATTTAAAAAAAAAGTAAGATATATAATAAATTTGTACAATACTCATTTCCAAAAAAGTTGGGACAGTGCAAAATATATAGAAAAAACCAAAAGGGATGATGTAACAAAACTTTCTCGCAAATACAAAATAGCAGATACGTTTATGAAATGACATAAATATAGTGTGTGCACCAAAACATTTTGTATCGTGGCCGGGACGTTCATTTTGAATGGGGGTGTTGCAACACGTTCCAAAATAGTAGGGACATACGTTGTAGAAAGCGCCGTTAGTAGTGGAACAATCTAGAATGATGACGTCGTACTACATTCCATATAAATAACAGTTGCCATCCGTCATTCAGGTAACTTATTCGGAACGATGGGTCGAGGCAAGCCAGTTAGCGAAGATTCTTCGTGTTCGAATCGTTCGAGAATTCACAAACAACGTTTCTCAGCATGCAATAGCCAGAAGATTTAACCTGTCATCATCTACAGTACATAATATTATCGAGCGCTACCGAGATAGTGGTGAGATCACAGTTCGGAAAGGCCAAGGTAGAAAACCTATTCTGAATGCTCGAACTCTTCGGATCCTCCGACGTCACTGCATCACGCATAGAAATGCTGCGATTACGGACATAGCCACGTGGGCCCGCGATTTCTTCGGGAAGCCATTATCGTTGAATACTGTACGCCGATGCATCCACAAATGCAAACTTAAGTTATACTGTGCACGACGGAAGCCATACATCAACAAACGACAGCAACGTCGCCGTCTGATATGGGCTCGAGCCCATCGCAATTGGTCCCAAGCACGCTGGAAGAACATATTGTGGTCCGATGAATCAACCTTTACGATTGTTTACGGAAATAACGGACGCCGTACACTCCGGACCAAAGACGAAAAGGATATTCTCGCGTGCTACAGGCGTTTGGTACAGAAACCACCGTCTGTCACGGTCTGGGGCTGTATTAGTGGCCATGGAATGGGAGACTTGCACATCTGCAATGGCACCGTCAATGCTGAAGCGTATATACATATCCTGGAACAAGCTATGGTGCAATCTAAGAGGCGCCTGTTTGGACGACGTCAGTGTATATTTCGACAAGACAACGCCAGACCGCATGCAGCGCGCATAACTTCTGCATGGCTACGTTGGATTGGCCCCCTTGCAGCTATGGCGCATTCGTATGTTGGATTGGCCCCCTTGCAGCCCGGATCTGTCGCCTATAGAAAACGTTTGGCGTATTATTAAATGAAAACTACGACAGCGACGACCCCGGACAGTTGAACAGCTGAAAACCTATATCCAGCAGGAACGGGACAGAATTCCGGTTACGGTGTTAGAAAGATTGGTGTCATCGATGCCGAGAAGATTACAGTGTGTCATCAAGAGGTAAACGCCGTGCTGTCCCAACTTTTTTGGGAGTGTGTTGCACGTGCCAAACAGGAAAAGCACCTGTATCGTTGTTTAAGCATATAAGATATGTGACCCCATGCCTAATTTATCGTTTATGTATTGTAATGCGTTGAAATAAACGGCAATACAATAATCCAAACAAATGTGTTGGAGTTCTTCTTATATTTTGCACTGTCCCAACTTTTTTGGAAATGAGTATTGTATTTAAAGCTGCTTTGATTGCATTTTATTGTTTGAAAATAAGGAATTTTTAAAAATTATTCTGATTTTCTTAGATTTTTCATAAAGAAAAATATAAATCAGAAATATAGACAGCAAAGTGGTTCTTGAAATTTTAAAATGCAACAGTAAGAAGGGTGGGGTGAAAATCGGATGAAGAAATTGAAAACTTATCTAAAGAAAATAACTCAATGTGAAACGGTCGTGTATTTCTCTATACCAATTATAACTAAAAAAGAATAAAATCATTTGAAATAAAAAATACTGCAAAATCACCTTTAAATTCAAAACAAGAAAATGGGTGGGTCGAAATATTATTAAAATGATATATTATTTAATGTTCTGGAATAAAAATGAAATAATAAATTAAATTTATAAATTTTATGAAGAAATTAATGGAGCTTTATTGATGTAAAGCCCTGGATGTTTAGCTACTATGTTGATGTAGCTGTCATCTGGCGGCATCATCATTCAAGGAATCAGATTTCAACGCTCGCTGCCACACTATTCTTCTAGCCACTATACAGATGGGACAATTGAAGGCAATCCTATGGAGCAAATGGAAACAGGTCACGTGACTGCGACTCATGTGCCAGCTGGCGTTACAGTGGGACCACGCCAGCAGCTGCATAGTTCTCTGAACGTAAACAACACTGTTGTTGAGCAATGTTCGTGAAAATTATTAACATTATTAAGCTTTAAAGGAAAAATAATCGATGGAAAACTGTTACTGGATTAATATTGATTTTTCAAACATCAGTTTACAATTTGACAAAGTACATTAAATGAATCATTTTTTAATGAACATCTTAAATGTTACTTTGCAGATCAAGTTTAATTGTTTGTAAACAAAGATTAGCTTGTTATATTTAATCTGTGCTTGTAACGTACCCAGAAAATTTTTATTTCAAGAAGAGATGACTCCATTGCTGAAATTGAAATATTTTTATTAGATCAATTAAAAAATATATATACAGTGTTTCTTTTTCTTCAGAATTTACAATATACAAAGAGGAGAAATTTGCTGAGTAAAATAAAAATGAATATAAATGTAATGAAAACAAATATTTAGTAACAAGTTCATGTTCATACATGTGCTTGTTTTTCATTTTTTTCCCTCCTTGGTTTTTTAATTTTAATTTTATTTTCATTGACCCATTTCCCAGTTGAGAAATTTTTGATTTCAGGAAATATGTTTCAACCCAAAGTCAATTTCTCAGGACAACCTTTAAACCAATCAAATGAATTGTAATGAATATAATAATCAATTAATCGCTGTTTTATGTTTTCCAAGCGTAGAATATTTAAAAAATTTTTATTAGTGACAGCTTCACATATTTTGAGCGTGTCAACCTATTTCTCAGATGGTACAGCGAGTTAATTAATTAATCCAGAATTTCCATCATATTCTTTTCAAAGATAAAAAGTTTGGTTGACATTAGTTATTTCTTTACTTTGATGTTGAAATATAGGTGTGCAATTTTCACAGAAAAAGTTTTAATTGAACCACCTGAAGCTAATAAAAATTCAGATGAACCTTCAAATGTAGACGAGGGTGGATTAGTTCTTAATTTGAATGGTCGGCAATTGCGAACTAAAGCAGAAATAGTTGTGTCAAATAAATATTCAACAAATAATTTGGCGGTTATTCATGTTAAATAAGATGAAACGGGAAAAAATCATGAAAAAAAAGACAAGAAAAGCAAAATATTCTTCCAGAGTCTTTCTGTATTTTGCCAAAATATGATTATTCCAATTATGCACATGTTACTCTCATCCAAATATTTGAAAATTCTTTAAGTCAAGAAATTATATAATTTAAGTATAGAAGAATCAGAAAAAAAGTATGAATCAGATTTAGTTCAGAAGAATTACACAACCTCTGACAATTAAGTTCGGTGAATGACGTCACACCCTAATCTGTGCGAGCTTTACGCGAGTAACAATGCATGTGAATACAAGCCCAGTCATTGTTTAAGCAAGTTCAGATAGGACACGTTTGTGCGTGCAATGGTTTAGCAGATGCTCGTTTCTTCAGTTGAAGGTGTAGCGTGCGCACGTAACTGTGGATAATGGATCAAAGAGGAACACTGCCGTAATCGTGCAACAGTTTCTGGCCAACAAAGGGGTCGTATCCATAGCTCATCCACCTTATTCACCAGACTTAGCACCGGCAGACTTTTTCTTGTTCCCACGCCTGAAACGGGCCTTAAAGGGACACAGATTTGCAGACATTCCAGACATTCAAGCAAATGCGACACGTGAACTTAAAGCCATCCCAAAAGTGTATTGCCTTCCAGGGTGATTATTTCGAAGGACAATAAAGTAAACGTGGCTCTATCTGTTTTGCATTTTGTTGTGTGAACTCATTCACCGAACTTAATTGTCAGAGGTTTGGTGCATATATTTGCCAAACTGTATTTATCCTGTTATAATTAAGTTCCCAGCAAACATTCGGAATCATCTTCTGATCTGAGAAAATGAATTAGGAGTAAATGCTATGAGAAGGGATAGCTTCTTAGATATTTGCAAATGTATACACTTATTGAAGACACCAAATACAGGGTCGGGACACATTAATATGACCACCTCTCCTCGAACATGTTGGAACGTCCCATGGTATGCAGATGAAAAATCATTGCATTTCATTAAAAGCTGACAACAGCAGACGTGTACTAGCATCCGTTAACACAGCAATTGTCGCAGTCATGGGCAGAGCAAGTGACCTGTCAGACCCCCAAAAGGGGATGATCATTAGCTATCGAGCCAAGGGGGGACACCATTTCAAAAACGGCCACCTTTGTGAACTGCTCCAGGGCTGCCGTTGTGAAAGTGTACCGCGACTGGACGAACCGGACAGTTTCGAGCAACCGAAGAGGTAACTGTGGGGCTCCACGGGCCATCGATTCTAGAGGTGAGCGTCGGTTATGACCAATCGGCGTGCCATTGTTGAGCAACTGACACAGCAAATGAACAGTGGGGCCACTAGGCGTGTCAGGACCAAGACAGTGAACGATCCCTCTTGAAGTTGGGGCTACGGAGCAGGTGCATGGTAAAACAGCACCCATGTTGGCGCCTGTGCATCGCCGAAAACGCCACCAATTCGCAATGGACTATCGCCATGGGACCTCGGCCGAGTGGCAAAAGGTTGCTTTCTCTGACGAGTCACGTTTTCTGGTGAACAGAGTGGACGGACGATGGAGAATTCGCTGGGAAGCATCTGAGAACAGGCATCCCAACACCATCGTTGGCAGACGACAGGCTGGTGGAGGAGGTGTGACTGTTTGGGGGATGTTTTCGTGGTATGGTCTGAGTCCACTGATACAACTGGAGGGTACACTGAATGCCGTTCGTTACCTGATGATCATCGCAGACCAGGTACACCCCTTCATGTCAACAGTGTTTCCTCAGGGTGATGGCACCTTTCAACAGACAATGCTCCCTGCCATACTGCCAAAATTGACCACAACTGGTTCAAGGAGCATGAGGATGAATTCAAGCTACTCCCATGACCACCAAACTCCCCGGACGTCAACCCCATTGAACATTTGTGGGACCATCTCGATCGCCATGTCCGCAAGCTGGAAACTCCACCATGCACAGTGATAGAATTACGGGATGCACTGATCGCCGAATGGTCCCAGATACCTGCAAGCACCTTCCGAGGACTTATTAACTCTCTGTCACATCGACTAGCTGCTGTGCTTGTCGCCAAAGGTGGATATTCCGGATACTAGCAGGTGGTCATATTAATGTGTCCCGACCCTGTAGATCTATCTGACAAAAATCATTTGATAATTACATCATATTGCAATCAGCCAGAAATATGCCTTCAGGATCTGAAAGTCCTTCTATTTCAAAATCTAGCAATATTTCAGCTAGAATATGTGATGATATACGTTTAGATGGTAAAACTTATTTAGTGTCATCAAAGAATAGAAAGCGACCCCCATAGCTGCTCCAAAATGCACAACAGAAATGTAGTACTTTTGCATTGTCTGATTTTGTTGCGATTCATGCAAAATGGTATTTATCTTTATTTATATTATTTTTTATTAGTAATAAATGTAGTATGTTACTATATGTTCAAAATACTAAATTATATTTTCCCATTATTTTATCAATGATCGAGTCGCAACATTTTGCTCTCAAAAGTGACATTATAATGATTAATTAATAAACAATCGATATATATATATTTCAATGATGGTTTTCTTCATTCATTTAGACATAATTGAAATTGGATACATTTGTTTTTAAGTAAATTAAAAAAGAAGAACATTTCAGGCGTCAAAGTTTTAATGTTGAACATGTGTAGAAAATTGAGTAGATATCAAAGAGAAACTTGACTGTAAAATTACAATTTAAAAAAAAAAAAATTTAATTACAATTTATTTGGCACTTTCAATTTTTCGCTTTTCTTTATTTTTACCTTTTAATCCACAGCAAAAAATTAATTCCTTACAAAAATGAATTTATTTCTGAAACTTATTTTAAATAGATCAAAATGTCTTCCAAACGAATAAAAAATATATTCTAAGAATAAAAAAATTAACAAAACTATCATTTTAAAATTTTTTCTTCGATAAAAAAATTTTAAAAGACCAGGAAAAAATGTTTAAGAGCCCAATTCAAGACTTGAATTTTGAAAGGTGTAGAATGTTGAGAAAGGAAACACCAAAACAGTCGTTAAGGAATAACAATTATACTGTCCATTATACAAATACAGTCGTCTAAATTTAAATCTATATAAAAAGCGCTAAGATAAAGCAATGGCGATGAATCAATTGAATGTCTTGTTTGCAATGAAGAGCCTCGCTGAACACCAACAATGTCGTGTCTAGGCAACAGTCCTTAAATCCAACACCATTTGATCAACAATAAGGAAGAGCAGTCGATACTATTTATATCCAACACACTCTTCATTATTCAGATGGGGTAAACCCCAAGTGATGCATGCAAAATATATGTTTGCGTTTAGGTGAGCACATCGGAGATCATTGAGTCTGTGTCCAGGTAAGTTAATGTGATGGGATCTTCAATGAGAGCTTGTCGGACGAAATGATGCCGAATATCTATATGCTTTGTTCGTGAATGATAGATTGGGTTATTTGCCAATTTGATAGCTCCTTGGTTGTCGTTATAAACTACAGCTGTAACAATGTGGTCAAAACCAAGCTCCTTCATTCTTTGGATCAAATACATTGCTTTGGTAATGGCTGACAGTCCCAAATACTCAGCCTCCGTAACCGAGGGGGCTACCACACTTTATTTTCGAGACCTCTAACTGATAGCTGCGTTGCCCAGCACGAAGGCGTATCAGGTATAGGATTTGCGGTCGATGAGGCAATTGGCCCAGTCTGCATCGACGAAAGCGTTTAAATTTCTACCTGTGCGTTTATAGGTGATCCCATAATGAATGGTTCCTTCTAAGTAAGGTAGGATCCTTTTCGCTGAGATCCAATGAGTGTTATCATGCTTTTCAATAAACTGGCTAAAGACACTTACAGCAAAAGCGATGTCTGGGCGCGTCCTGACGGCTAGGTACATTAATGCGCCGATCAACTCTTTATAAGGTATATCCGCAGCTTTCATAGTTTCATACGTCGTAGAAATGAGATTGAGTCCGCAAGCGACTGGGATCGATATTGGTTTACACTCAGTCATATGGAATTGTTTCAGTATGTTGTGAAAATATCCGGATTGCGAAAGGTGTAAGCTCTCCCTTGTTTGGTTAATCTCTATTCCTAAACAAAAAGTGGCTTCGGCATAAAATCTTAAAGGCACAGGGTATCCTTTAACAATTTTTCTTTTAGCTTGCTCTTGGTAGCAATCAATAAATCGTCGACATAAATCAAGACGAACGTTTCTTTCCTTTCGTCAGTGTATACGCAGGAGTTGGAATTTGTAGGATGATATCCAATGCCCCGAAGTACATTGGTTAACTTTATGTGCCATTGACGGCTGCTTTAATTTGCATACCTGGTTTCCTCTACGTAAACTACACACGCTGGCCAATGAATTAGAAACCCATGATGAATTATTGTACCGATATGTAAAGCAGGGTTACAGGTCAGAAATGATTGTGATATGGAAATGAATGTAATCATGTGAGGTACATGCTCATTCCAAGCTGCAGGTACAGAGTAGGAACAAGCTGCAGCTGCTCAAGTTGAGCAAAATAGGGAAAACAGCAGACCTGTCTTGAGTTCCAAAAAGGAGTTATTGTGGGAGCCCATCTAGCTTGAGCTACGATTTCCAGGACAGTACCAACTGACTGATATCTCAAAACGTCGGGTCTCTAAGGTTTTCAATGCGAAGAAATGGAATCCACAAGAGTTGTCAAAACGGCAGAATTGTGGATCAAAAGCAATCAACACAGACAGGGATCGACGTCGTCTTGAGATGAATTGTGCGGCAAAACCGAAGATCTACTGTGGAGCAACTAACGGCAGACTTCAATGAAGGATCATCGCAAACCATCTCCTCCAGAACAATGTGCCGAGAGTTGAAGCGAATAGGGATGGGAAGTCGCATGCCAATGAGGAAGCCCCTGGTGTCAGCAATAAACAGGAAAGTTCGCCTGCAGTGCTGTAAAGAACGGTGTGACTGGACAGTAGACGACTGGGAAAAGGTGATGTGGTCGGACGAGTCACGTTACACATTGTTTTGCACCGATGGCCGGCAGAGAATTTGGTGGCAGACCCATGAAGCGATGGACCCCTCTTGTTGTGAACACAGTTCAAGCTGCAGGAGGAAGTGTCATGGTATGGGCTATGTTTTATTGGTATGGTAAGGGTCCTCAGATATTCCTTGACAGTCGGGTGAAACCCAAGACTACCTGAACATTGTTGCAGATCAAGTCCATCCTGCAATGGTGCATTTGTACCCAAATGGTGACGGGTTCTTCGTGGACGACAATGCTACTGTCCATCGAGCAAGAATGCTTATCTGAACACGAGACAGGGTTGCAACATCTGCCGTGGCCAGCACAAAGTCCGGATTTGAATCCGATCGAGAATGTTTGGGACATGTTGGAAAGAGACATTCGTCGAAGGCATCTGCTTTGGTCTACTCTCCAGGACCTGAAGGTCTCTCTGACGAATGCATGGTCTGCGATTACCTTACCTGCATTGCAACACCTTGCAGAGTCCATGCCAAGCCGCACATGTTCTGTAATTACAACCAAAGGAGGGTCAACACCATATTGAACAAAGGTTTCTAATTCTTTGGCTGGTGTGTTTACGTAGCATCTGTTGCACTTTGTAGCAGATATCAATGTCCTTTCCTTCACGAGCCATTTTGTTGAGCGTTTCTTCTAATAATTGTGGCAACTCCATATAAGTTTCCACATCAAGGTCTCCATATAAGTAAGCTGTTGTAAAGCTAGTTGGGAACTTCTAATGTCGAAATCGGCTGAGAGGGCCATCAATAATCTGAACAAGCCGAGTCTAGCTACAGGAGAAAACGAATCGTAGAAATCGATCCCTTGCAGCTGAGTAAATCCTCTGGCAATGATTCGAGCCTTGCGTCACTCCAAGGTGTCATCTTTTCGAAATTTGTTTCCGAGGACGGTCGTGGTGCCAATAACCTTTTTGTTCACTGGTCGGTCCACCAAGTCCCACACATCGTTTTCCAAAAGACTTTTTGTTTCTCGATAAATGGCTTCTCTCCATTCGTCACCATGGTCGCCAAGCACTGCATTGGATAGTGAAATTTCATTTACGAGTACAGCATACTCTGTTTCTTGTATTTTGTGAGAAGAGTCATCATCCACGTCGACCTCGTGTTCTCCATCATTAATCGGAAGTTCAGGAAGATCATGGTCTTTATGGTCATCAGGATTTGTAACCAATTAATATTCCTTTTCGGGCCTTCCAGGTTTCCCTGTGAAAATTTTCCGCGGTTGTCCCGCAGCTCGTTCGCTTGGGGTTGCACCGTAGGTTTTCTTTTCATCGTTTGTTGAAGGAATATCTTCAGACGATCTTATTCGAGGTAAATCACTCTATGGGGGTGTCACTTCATTTCGATCGGTTTCACATTCCTTGGGTGAATATGGCTCATGGGAGGCATTCTAAAGTTTAAAACGTTCGTTTATAGTGTTTTCACCGATTATGTCGTCCATCTAATCATTTGAGTTGGACCCCTCCAGGAATTTAACATCTCGGGTAATACATATTTTGCGTTCCTAGGGCATTCATATTCGATACGCTTTGTGTGCATCCGAATAACCGACGAACTTTCCTTCTGTAGCTTTTGCGTGAAAAACTTTCCTTTATTCAAATGTTTGTTCAAAACAAAACTCCTACTTCCAAACATCTTGAAGTATTTGAAGTCCGGACGCCGATTTGTCCTTTTAGAACTTTAGGTTTGGTTTGGTTTGTTTGGTATTAACGTCCTTTTCAACTGCTATGGTCATTTCAGGACGGCGTTACAGGGGCCGCAAATTTTGCCTCGCAAGGGTTCTTTAACGTGCAGCCGGCAAACGACTACACGGGATCAACGGCTTTACTTCCCTTCCGAAGGAAGTGCGTGATCTCAGGATTTCCCCCTGAAAAATCCTCGTCGTCCTCGGCCGGGATCGAACCCGCGTACTCGGGCATCAGAGGCAATCACGCATCCACTGGGACTTTAGAACTTTAGTCCTGCACCTATTTCTGATATATTTGGCAGTATCGATTGCTTCAGCCCAGAAAGACGGGGGCAATCCTGACAGTAGAAGTATGCAGTGTGCTGCTTCCACGAGAGTTCTGTTTTTGCGTTCCGCCAAACCATTATGTTGTGGGGTATATACAGCTGTCAACCGTCTCTTGATTCCTGACTTCTTTAGAATTTGGTCCATGCGGGCATTGCACTATTCCTTTCCATTGTCGGATATCATCAGCTTCTTGCATCTTTTGCTGAGTGAGTTGCTTCAGCAAAGTTGCCTTGCGAGCGGGGCCTTTGGAGGCGTATATGGTCTCCAGCTTGTCCCAAATTTCCTTCGAGGTGTCATAATCCCGAATTTGTCTTAATTCAGAAGGACTAATGGCTAAAATAAAATCGGACTTGGCTTTGCGTTCTTGCTTGATCCAATCATCAAGGGCTGTCTGAGTCGCCGACTCTGGAGCTCCTTCAATTGCTTTTGGCTTCGGTTTCTCGCCACAAACATAATCCCAAGTTTCGTTTTTGATGAGAAGAGCTTGAACTTGCATCCTCCACGTATCATAATTATCCTTCCAGAGAGTATCGAAATGGGTCGCATTGAACATACTCGCCATGTCGGAAGATGTCCGGTAGATAATTTTAAATCAATTAATTCGGTGAAACGTGCACTGAAATTATCGCCTGATAGTCATCTATTTGCACATTAAATCTCAATTCATTGGAGTCGAGATTTATCACACGTAGTTAAGGCAGTCAAATTGAATTTGAACTGTTTAGCAATCATTAGGGTTAAACATCCTACCTTTCGTATGCAGTCACGCAGTGGACCCATAACCTGTTGGATTTTGAAAGGTGTAGTATGTTGAGAAAGGAAACACCAAAACAGTAGTTAAGGAATAACAATTATACTGTCCATTATACAAATACAGTCATCTAAATCTATATATAAAGGGCTAAGGTAAAGCAATGGCGATGGCCGTCTTGTTCGCTCGGGTGGCACAAGAATGAAGAGCCTCGCTGAACACCAACAATGTCGAGTCTAGGCAACTGTCCTTAAATCCAATGCCATTTGATCAACAATAAGGAAGAGCGGTCGATACTATTTATATCCAACAAAGACGTTTTGCATTAATCTGCTATGGCATTTTAGTCTGTGGTCCCACTGTACCGCTATGGCGCTGCAGTCATTTTGATGAGTCATCCTGTTTCCCTTAGCTTAGCATTGATTGACTCATCTGTGTAATCGTTAATTTGTGGTCGGACAGTGTTGCCATTTTAAGCGCGAAACCGTGATTTGGGCAGTTTCTAATGCTGACTTGGCGCACTAATGCTCGGTTCACACTGAGCCGGCAAAGCGGTGAAGCGGCAATCGTTGACGCATGCGCACTACGTCCAAGGCCGACTAGAAATAGGTCAAGTCAAGTGCCGCGGCCGGCAAATAAGCCAGGGGGCAAAGTTGAAATTTGTTCAACTTTTGCCGGTTGCAGGCTCATCCAATCACGTTCGACTACTGGAGCACGTGATCAAAAGAATGATGGCGGATCACAATTTTATAGTGAAATAGAATAAGGAGAATGCACTTTATTTTGTAAATGTGAAATTATAAATTACTATTGTCCTTCAGCTTTTTACATCGTTAAATAGATACGTTAGGTTAAATTTTAATTACATAATTCAGTTGGAAATTAGCAAGTTTTAGAACAGAAACGTGATCACGAATTTGGTTTTCGATCGCTTCGATTGAAAATATTGCCGATCGATGTTGGCGACAATCAAATTTAAAAATAATCTTGAAGACTTTTTATAAATACGAGAAAATATGCACACTGAACAAATATAAATAAAACTAGAGTTTATTTGTATATTCTGTTTTGTTATGTTTTAATTATGCTTTCTCAGCGACATATAACACGGTTGAACTTCTTTATAACGAACTTTGATATAAAAAAGAAATAAACGAAACGATTCGGAATTCTCAACTGTGCCAATTGGCCTTTCAACAGTGATATAACAAATTCCAAATTGTCTCAGATATAGCAATTTTCGGATACTACAAATTTCTATGAACCGTGAACTTCGTCCAAAGTTTTACTGCAATAACTTAAGATCGAAACGACGCCGTCATTATATAATTTCTCTTCCCTTGCCGCTTCTCTCGTTTCGGTCCAGTGGGAACAACCTGCGCGGGCGGCAGAGGAGGCAGGAGGGGGGAGGCAGAAAAAGACGCTTCGCCGCTTTTATTTTGTTTTGTTAGTAGATATAAATTAAAATGCTTACAAATATTTTTGTTACCGTAAAACCTTAAATAAAGGCTGGTATTCAAATACCAAATTCCAAATATCCTTATTCAAAAATAGAAAATTAACAAAAGAACAAATAACAGCTGTTAAGAGTAGATGCATGGAATTTTTGAAAATTGCTTGCCAGGAGATTTTAACTCGCTTTCCTTCAAATTTTTCACTGTTGGAGGAAATTACAAATACAGTATATCAGCTGCCAAACTGTTTGAATCAGTTAGATTCAAACTTTGGAAATCTGCCATTTGGTTTGATCCAAATGTCAGATTTAAATTTGCAAGAAATGGAAAGTGAATGGAAATCCCTGAAGTTCAGAGATTGGGCAGAAACGTTTGATCACAACATTCCAACCGACAGTGAAACATTTTGGAGGAAGGCAGGCGACCATGAAACTGTGCAATGGGGAATTTGCTTATCCCATTATTTCAAAATTTGTATTTAGTATTTTGACTCTTCCTGCAAGCAATGCATTTGTTGAACGAATATTCTCAAAAATGAATATTGTTAAAAACAAATTAAGGAACAAAATGGGTTTAAATTTGTTAGATTGAATTTTACGCATTCAAACGTCACTTCAAATGGAAGGAAAATGTTTTAATTTATTTTTTCCAACAGACAGGATGATTTCCAATTTTAATACTCATTTCATGTATAATGTTCAAGGAAATGCTGATATCATTGCAGAAATTCCAACAGAAATTTGTGATTTACCTCATGAGATGTAACTATTTTAAATTTTTTGTAAAAAAATTTCTTTGTAAATAATTTTGTAAATAATTGTCAATAATTTTGCTAAATCTTAAAATTGTGATCTGATATCCATTAATTAATTCATAAATAATTCCTAAATGTATGATATCTGAAAAGAGAAGTGAAATTCCAGATTTTGTCGATGCTTAATTAAATAAATTTTACCACCAGAGGGCTGCCTAACAGCTTTCGTCTTTTTGGGCTCTCTGCGCATGTGAATCCGCGTGCTCAGTTGGGAAAAAACTGGCAACACTGGCCTTGGATAACAATGTGATCGGACGAAAACATGAAGAGATCGTTTGAATTTCATACTGTGAAACTTTTTACAAAAGCCACAAATACGGATAATGGCAATCTTCCCTTTTAGCTAACTATGCTTAAACAACGCCACCTAGAAACAGGTACCTGTATTTCTAGGTGGCGTTGGCACAGAGTAAGGGAGAAGAACAGAGGCGACACTCAATGACGTTTTCCGAATACGGATTACAGCGACATCAGGTGCATTGGAA
>JAHWFO010070103.1:0-20671 GCA_023313115.1 Rhysida immarginata | reverse complement strand
AGCCCACACCAGCAAGGCCTCCTTAATGGAGCATTACACAGTACTAATTTTCAAAGCTTTACTACAACATAACCAAGGGAATTACAAGCTGAATCGTCACCCTAAAACAATTGACTGAAATGGTATATTACTAACTTGGTGTAATTCACACATATAATTTACTAAGCCATAGGGCCTAGACCAGTTGAATAATGTCAGCAAATTTAGAGGCGATGGCCACAGAGCGGACCATTAGTTAGCCTTTAAGTAGGTTAAGCGACCAGCTATCTTTGCCTCTAAATTAATGCAGACTTTTGCTTTATCTTTTTCTCTCGCTTTAGTGCCCGTTGCTCTTACTACGATACTGCCCTCAAACAACATCCCAAATTGTGAATTACCAATCCTGCCCCCGGACGTTATTCGACATAAGCATACTATAGAGATTTGATTAAGTATATCTTTTATTTGGACTTTATTTATCTCATGGAAATCAGCGATTAATGAAATACGTGTATCTTTGGAAACCCAGTAGGGTCATTAATGTCTAATGAACCACAATCACGTTTGCTGTCTTATTCCCCTCTTCTCACACTTCTAAAGAACGTGATGGACATAGTAATAAACCTTAAACATCTTCCACTGCGCACGTGAGAAATAAGTCAACTGCGGTTACCTTCCCCTCAAAGTAACCATCAGAACAGAATTAAATGGGTAAACCAAGGCTCATTAAAAATCTCATTTACAACCACTCTCATCTATGAAGAATTATCCATTATATACAGAAGGAACAGTCTGGAGTTATGGCATCATATAGATTCCTTCAACCAGTTAATACTGCTAAATGTGTTCAAAGCTATAAACCATCAGTATACTGGGATTTTAAACTATCATAAAAATTATAACATTTAACAATTAACCAGTCTTGTACATTACGTTGTGTTTAAACTATTTTGGCAGTTACTAAGATAAAAATCCTATAGACTTTCATTACAGAAACTAAACCCACAAAATTATTATTAATGAAAAATAGAAAAGAAAGTTTCACAGCCTGGATTCGAACCAGGACTCTACACAAGTGGTGTGTCGCGTAGAATTAAACCCCTCATTAACCATTTTTAAGTCATTTTTTTAAAAATAATTATTATTGCTGAACAAAAAACTCGTTAATGCTGAACTAAAAGATATTCCTACATGATATTATTAAATACAGTAATTTCAAAACATCGCCCAAAAGTTAAATTCTGTAATAAAACAACATTGTTATTGAAAGCCTCTATACAAACATTTTTATTTAATAATTAATTACCATTGTTATGCCTCAACTCTTCCATGCGAGTTCTGATGTTCACTTCCTTCCATGGAATATCATGGTGAATAATCACGTGTAAATAATGATTAATGGTTATTGGTTTAATATCAGGTGCACTAATGGTGCTATATGATACCATATGATACCATATGGTACCCTTGGAACTTTCAATGCTAAGATATGGCATGTAATATATCAAACAACTCGTAGCAACGTGCCATGAGTGAATATAACGAGTAAATAATGATAACTAGCAGAGAACCCGGCGTTGCCCGGGATAATTATGCTTGTAGGTAAACAGAACAACCTCAAAAAGCTAAATTAAACCTGCAAATTGGTTAAATAATAACTCAATCACTACAATATAGAGCGAAGGGACTATCCATTCTAAGAAAAATCCGAAAGACAGGAATCTACCTCTTCACTGAAAAAATCCATTCTAGGTGATATACCAGGACTTGATTTACCGAAAAAAAATTTTTAAAAGGCTCACAATGGAAGGATGCCTTCTAGTCTAAATAATTTTTTACTCACGTAATCTTACTTTAGATGTACACTTGATGTTGTTGCAATTTCCTTTCTTCTTTCGATGTCTTGAAGCAAAAATTGGCCATTCATCACTTTGTGTAGTCTAGCAGTCGCCGGTTCTTCTATTTACTTGCTAACCGTTTGTTCAATACTGCACGGAGCTAAAGGAGTGCTTCCTCTATCATCTTTCACTCTTTCTCAATAGTCTGCTAACTCATTATCTCCATTTACTGATCATTTTTAAAGATTTTGAAGAAATTGTTAAGTACTAAGAATTTTATTTTCTAAGAAAAGCCTGAATAACAGGAATTCTATGCATTGAATTCTATATTGCACAAATTTTGCCTTGCATTGTTGGTCATGAGACATATATTGTTGGTCCTTGCAGTGTGTTTGTGAATTGCGTGTTGATACCATTGTTGATGCTATTGTTGCAAAAACATTGTCTTGCATTGTTGGTCATGAGATATTTCTCATTAATATGCCCTGCCATAAACATGAATATCGATTTTTTTTATTAATAATTATTATTTTTTCGAAATCTGAGGTAGACAGTGACCTTCCTCTTGCTTTGAATGTCATGTATGCGAAATTTTATCAAGATCGGAATAAAACTGTAGAATTGTATAAAAACAAACAAACAAACCCACAAACACACAAACACCCTTCTTTATATATATAGAAGACTAGAAGAGGTACCCGGCGTTGCCCGGGATAATTACACTTGCACAAACTTTTCCTTTCATTGTTAGTCATGAGATATTGATTGTTGGTCCATGCAGAGCGTTTGTGAATTGCGTGTTGATACCATTGTTGATACCTATTGTTGTACAAACTTTGCCTTGCATTGTTGGTCATGAGATATTTCTCATTAATATGCCTTGCCATAACCATGAATATCGATTTTTTATCGATATTTATTATTTTTCCGAAATCTGAGGTAGACAGTGACCTTCCTCATGCTTTGAAGGTCATGTATGCGAAATTTTATCAAGATCGGAATAAAACTGTAGATTTGTATAAAAAACATACACACAGACCCACAGGCCCACAGACGCACAGACCCACAAACATCCTTCTTTATATATATAGAAGATGGTTATTGGTTAAGTAGCACGTGCCTTAAAGGTGCGATATGATACCATATGGTACCATTGGAACTTTCAATGCTAAGATATAGCATGTAATGTATCAAACAACTCGTGTCAACGTGTCATGAGTAAATATAACGAGAAAATAATGACAGTGGGAATTGGTTTTGTAGCACGTGCCCTAATGGTACAATATAGTTTTGTTAGAACTTTATATGCTAAGATATGGCGTGTAATATATCAACCAACTCCTTACGAGTTATTAGATATATTATTATCCATAGCTTATTTTTATTAAGAGCATAATGCTGTTTGGCTTAATGTTATTTAAAACTCACTACTGTTATACATATTGCTAATTAATAGTAGTTAATCGTTTGCTTCAATAGTAGATGATATCGTAGAAACACTGTAGTAACTTAATATGAAAAACAGATGCTTACACATAACGCTTCAGCAATTGAGGCTCACTTCGATTAACATTATGTGGGAATTCTTACAAATTAAATAACTTTAATTTTGTTAAATGTTTTGTATAAGGAATAACTTCACTCTCCATTTAAATTTCAGTTCTTCAAGTTTATTCGTTTAAATTCTCTGTATTCGTTAGCTTATTTAAATAGTAATTTACAATTTAAACCCAAATAGTATTTAGGTTTCACCGAAACTGCAAATCTACCCATTTCGGTGACTTTCGGTGAAAATCATAAAAATTTGGCAAAACGTGTGCACGAAATGGCAAATCCACCCATTTAGGTGACTTTCGGTAAAAATCATGAAACTTTAGCAAACCGTGTGCTTTATTTATTTAGTCTCAAGTGTTTTAAAATGTTGGTTAATTCTATATATCCATGTACGACGCTATAACGGAAATGTGCTCCCTTTATCCGCTTTGGCGGTAAAATTATTCGTGTTTTGGATTAAATTTTGCAATATCTTAAAAATAAACACGTGAAAACCATTATAATTAATACAGTAAAAATTCTTAATGAAAATTCGAAAATTTTTTTTTTAAAGTCTCACAATGGATGGCCCTCTCCAAGGATGCCACTGCTAGTCTAAATAATTTCTTACTCACGTAATCTTACCTCAGATGTATACTTAGTGCTGTTGCAATTTCCACTCTTCTCTCGATGTGTTGAAGCAAAACTTGGCCATTCATCACTTTGTGCAGTCTAGCAGTCGCCGATTCTTCTATTTACTTGCTTCCCATTTGCTCAATACATCACGGAGCTAAAGGAGTGCTTCCTCTGTCGTCTTTCTACTCTTTCTCAATAGTCTGCTAACTCTCCATTATCTCCAGTTACTGATCATTTTTAAAAATTTTCAAGAAATTGTTAAGTACTAAGAACTCTCTTTTCTAAGAAAAGCCTGAATAACAGGAATTCTATGCATTGTTACAAATTGAAACTTATCCATATTACATCATCATTTTATGTTCATTGTTATAATTCTTGGAAAGATTGCTTTAACATTACATCATCATTCTGTGCTCATTGTTATTGGTGAATTGCGCGTTGATACCATTGTTGATGCAAACACAATGGGCGTATTGTTGCACAAACTTAACCTTGCATTGTTGGTCATGAGATATATATTGTTGGTTCATGCAGTGTGTTTGTGAATTGCGAATTGATACCATTTTTGATACCTATTGTTGTACATACTTTGATTTGCATTGTTAGTCATGAGATATTGATTGCTGATCCCTGCTCTGTGTTGGTGCATTGCGTGTTGATACCATTGTTGATACCTATTGTTGCACAAACTTTGCCTTGCATTGTTGGTCATGAGATATTTCTCATTAATATGCCTTGCCATAACCATGAATATCGATTTTTTATCGATAATTATTATTTTTCCGAAATCTGAGGTAGACAGTGACCTTCCTCATGCTTTGAAGGTCATGTATGCGAAATTTTATCAAGATCGGAATAAAACTGTAGATTTGTATAAAAAACATACAGACAAACAGACCCACCCACCCAACCACACACAAACATCCTTTTTTATATTTATAGAAGAGGTACCCGGCGTTGCCCGGGATTATTACACTTGGATGTAAACAGAACAGTCTCAAAAAATTAAATTAAATTTTGCAATATCTTAAAAATAAACACATGAAAATGCTTAGAATTAATACAGTAAAAATTCTTAATGAATATTCGAAAAAAATCTTTTTAAAGGCTCACAATGGATGGACCGCTCCAATAATTTTTTACTCAGGTAATCTTACTTCAGATGTACACTTGATGTTGTTGCAATTTCCACTCTTCTCTCGCTGTGTTGAAGCAAAATTTGGCCTTTCATCACTTTCGGTAGTCTTGCGGTCGCCAATTCTTCTATTTACTTGCTTCCCATTTGCTCAATACAGCACGGAGCTAAAGGTTTGCTTTCTCTGTTGTCTTTCCACTCTTTCTCAAGAGTCTGCTAACTCTTCATTATCTCCAGCTACTGATCATTTTTAAAGATTTTCAAGAAATTGTTAAGTACTAAGAACTCTCTTTTCTAAGAAAAACCTGAATTACAGGAATTCTATGCATTGTTACAAATTGATACTTATCCATATTGCATCATCATTTTATGTTCATTGTTATAATTCTTGGAAAGGATTGCTTTATCATTGCATCATCATTTTGAGCTCATTGTTATTGGTGAATTGCGTGTTGAAACCATTGTTGATACTTATTGTTGCACAAACTTTTATTTGCATTGTTGGTCATGAGATATATATTGTTGGTCCGTGCAGAGTGTTTGTGAATTGCGTGTTGATACCATTGTTGCAAAAACTTTGTCTTGCATTGTTGGTCATGCGATATTTCTCATTAATATGCCCTGCCATAACCATGAATATCGATTTTTTTATCAATAATTATTATTTTTTCGAAATCTGAGTTAGACATTAACCTTCCTCAGGGCTTGAAGGTCAAAAATGCAATATTTCATCAAGATCGGAATAAAACTGTAGATTTGTATAAAAAACATACAGACAAACAGACCCACCCACCTAACCACACACAAACATCCTTCCTTATATATATATAGATAGAAGATAGTCAAAATGTATTTTTAGGAAATGTTTGGATCTGACGTGCTACCAAATAAGCTAGGTGATAACTCCGGCGTGGCTCGGACTTTTTGCAATATCTCAAAAATAAACACATGAAAACGCTTAGAATTAATATAGAAAAATTTTTTAATGAAAATTCGAAAGATAAATTATTAAAGGCTTACAATGGATGGTTCTCTCCAAGGATGTCACTGCTAGACTAAATAATTTCTTACTTACGTAATCTTACCTAAAATGTACACTTGATGTTGTAGCAATTCCACTTTTCTCTCGATGTCTTCAAGCAAAACTTGGCCATTCATCACTTTGTGTAGTCTAGCAGTCGCCGATTCTTCTATTTACTTGCTTCCCATTTGCTCAATACATCACGGAGCTAAAGGAGTGCTTCCTCTGTCGTCTTTCTACTCTTTCTCAATAGTCTGCTAACTCTCCATTATCTCCAGTTACAGATCATTTTTAAAGATTTTCAAGAAATTGTTAAGTACCAAGAACTCTCTTTTCTAAGAAAAGACTGAATAACAGGAATTTTATGCATTGTTACAAATTTAACCTTATCTATATTGAATAAACTTTGCCTTTCATTGTTGGTCATGAGATATCTATACATAGTATAAATCTAAGTCATTTCCCCGGTGTATGTGCTCGATAACCTTAAGAACTACTGCATCGATTTTTATGAAACAAGTTTTGTTTGTTAGGGGATTTATGTAGAAACTTTGTAGGCTAGGTATTAATTCATAAAAATTGGTTTTATATTAAATTATTTACGTTAATTGCTCTCAAAATGCGTCAACATGGCTGCTCATCATATGGTGATCGGCGATCGAAACGCTTAACGCCATCTCTTGAGCAAACAAACAAACATAAGCTAATTCTACTTCATCTTATAGCTGAGTAAATTTGCAAGAACATTGTTTCTCACATGGCCAACTGTATGTTGCCTGTTCTAGAGTTAGCGATCCTAGAAATTTATACATTTGCAGTAACGATGTAACAACATTAAATGTCGTATATAAGGAAGTACTCAAGACTTAGGTGTAGTCCAAAAACTTCCATTAATTTTTTGACATTAAATAAAGGATTTTTAAAATTTACCTATACTGTAACTCCACAACTTAATATTTCAATAAACTAATTCAATAAAAAAATAAAAAATATATAATACAAAAAAATTCAAAAGAACTCAATGAAATACGTACTATTTTTGCAATAGGCTGCCATGCTTTTTTCTCCTCTAACAGCTGTGTAAACAGAAACCATGCGAAGCGAAACCGAACGTTTCACATACGATAAGGTTATTACAAGTGTACAAAATGGTGAAGGAAAGCTATTCTTTTTAGATCCTCCTGGAGGCACAGGAAAAACTTTTTAACAAACTTAATACTATGCAAAATTAGAAGTTTCAATAAGATAGCTATTGCCGTTGCATCTTCAGGAATAGCAGCAACATTGTTACTGGGGGGACGAACTTCCCCTCACAATTATACCAGGGGACACTCCTTTCTGCCAAATAAAAAAACAAAGTGCTACTGCAAAATTACTTCGTCAATCTTCCTTGATAGTTTGGGATGAAGCTACTATGGCAAATAAGGTTGTTGTTGAAGCTTTGCATCGCACTCTGAAACATCTTAGAAACTCCAATCAAATAATGGGTGGCTTGACATTTTTATTCACAGGTGACTTTCGTCAAACTCTACCAGTTATAACAAAAGGTACAGTTGCTGACGAAGTAAATGCTTGCTTAAAAAAGTCTTTTATTTGGGAGCATGTTATTCACCTTTCACTCACTAAAAACATGAGGGTCCTTTTAAATGATGATCAACAGGCAGATGCATTTTCTACAAAATTGTTGAAAATTGGTTGTGGCAGTGAACCAGAAGTAAATGTTAGGATAAAACTTGATTCTTCATTGTGCAATTATGTCGAATCACTAGATTCTTTGATTGAAAAAATTTACCCCGATATTTCTAATATTCAGTCCAAGAGAGGACTATATTAACACCACGTAACGATTCTGCTAACCTAATAAACTTAAAAATAAAGAACAAAGTTGAAGGAAATGTAAAACAGTATTGTTCCATCAACACAGTTTTACAAACTGAAAATGCAGTACATTACCCTGTGGAATTTTTAAACTCATTACAACCTTCTGGTTTTCCATTTCATTTATTACAACTTAAAATTGGTGTTCCTATAATGTTATTTAGAAATTTAAATCCTCCAACACTTTTGTATGTTGCCTGTTCTAGAGTTAGCGACCCTAGAAATTTATACATTTGCAGTAAAGATGCAACAACATTAAATGTCGTTTATAAGGAAGTACTCAAGACTTCCTTATAAAATTAATTTTTTGACATTAAATAAATGTTTTTTTTAATATTTACCTATACTGTATTTTTATTTCGTGATTTAAAAAGCCCAGGCAACGCCGGGCGCGGGTTTGCTAGTACTGTATATTTTTGATCCCTGCATAGTGTTGATACCATTGTTGATACCTATTGTTGCACAGACTTTTCCTTGCATTGTTGGTCATGAGATATTTTTCATTAATATGCCTTGCCATAACCATGAATATCCATTTTTCATCAATAATTATTATTTTTTCGAAATCTGAGGTAGACATTAACCTTCCTCAAGGCTTGAAGGTCAAAAATGCAATATTTCATCAAGATCGGAATAAAACTGTAGATTTGTATAAGAAACTAGCAAAGATATCCGGCGTTGCTAGGAATAATTACCCTTGCAGGTAAACAGAACAATCTCAAAAAATTAAATTAAATTTTGCAACATCTTAAAAATAAACTCATGAAAATGCTTAGAATGAATACAATAAAAAGTTTTAATGAAAATTCGAAAAAAAATTTTTTTAAAGGCTCACAATGATGCGTACGAACTCTCTTTTCTAAGAAAAGCCTGAATATCAGGAATTCTATGCATTGTTATACATATTGCATCATCATTTTATGTTCATTGTTATAATTCTTAGAAAGATTGCTTTAACATTGCATCATCATTCTGTGCTCATTGTTATTGGTGAATTGCGCGTTGATACCATTGTTGATGCGAACACGAAGGGCCTAATGTTGCACAAACTTTGCCTTGCATTGATGGTCATGAGATATATATTGTTGGTCCATGCAGTGTGTTTGTGAATTGCGTGCTGATACCATTGTTGATACCTATTATTGTACAAACTTTGCATTGCATTGTTGGTCATGAGATATTTCTCATTAATATGCCTTACCATAACTATGAATATGGATTTTTTTATCAATAATTGTTATTTTTCCGAAATCTGAGGTAGATAGTGACTTTCCTCATGCTTTGAAGATCAAGTATGCAAAATTTCATGAAGATCGGAATATAACTGTACATTTGTATAAAAAAAACAAAGAAACGCACAAACCCACACACAAACCCACAAACATCCTTCTTTATGTACAGGGTGATTTACATCGAATGTAAAATACTTAAAGGGGTTATTATAGAGGTTAAGATAAACACAAAACGTCCTATGAACATGGGTTCAAATATGAACGATAACTGAGATATGAACAGAAATAAAAATGCCGCCACCAAGATCAACAAGTTATAATAACTCAGATTCTGTAAAGCCTAGATTAATGAAATTTGGAGGAATAACAGAGTACATAAGACTGTGTATACCTTTAAAATTTGATCTAATTCTAACAAGAAGTTTCCAAGTTACTCATTCAACATCATAATACGTACGTGTTCACTTGTGAGTACTAACTAGCACTTGTCACAATTTTGACTGTGTAACTCGGAAACTTCTCGTTGAACCTCTTCTATTTATTTGCTTAGCATTTGCTCAATACCGCACGGAGCTAAAGAATTGCTTTCTCTGTCGTCTTTCCACTTTTTCTCAAAAGATCTGCTAACCAGTGGCGGCTCGTAGCTAAAATTAATGGGGGTGCTGCTCCAGAAAATTTTTAGCCTTTGTTTTAAAATTGTGTAAAAAGAAAATTTATTCAAAAACTTGATGAAATCCTAATAAAAACAAAATCAAACATTTTTTTTTACTTATTTAACCTAAATTGTTACAGTTCAAGCTTAATCTATTCATTTAAAAATGAAATCCATTTTTCTTGTTTTAATTTGCGCGAAAAGATCAATAATTTTCTCCTTGATCTCTGGATGACAGCTGAGGAATATTTTCTCCATTGAAAGCAATGCAAGCGCATTTAGTCTTTCCGAATTCATAGTGCTTTTTAGAAATTTTTTTATTCTTTTCAATGTTGAAAAGCAGCGTTCTGCCTCTGATGTAGTCATGGGATAAAAATCAGTGTCGTAATTTCATTAAAAACATCATCTAGATTATTTTCCAAAATAAAATTTCAGGAGCTCAATTAATTTGCAATATCCATGAATATCAGATCTACAATAGAATACTTTTAGTTCAGTTTCAAGCTTTTCTTTATCAATCATGGGATATGCTTCAGTAGTCAGTAATATATGTGTTGATATATGTGTTGATATCTCTTCTGTGGGATGTTCATTCTTAAAACTACTGAAACATTTCTTGTTGAACAATTTAGCAGCTACTAAGTGTTTAGTGGAAGAATATCTGTCCATGATATCAACACATATACAGTCACACTTCCTTAGCTTCGGCCATCAGCGTCTTTGAAGGATTCTCACAGTACTTTGAGTTTCTCAATTCTAAAATATTAGGTTTGAAATTTGTTATATATTCATTAACTTGAAACACACTAATTTCTCGAGATTGCATTTGGTTGTAAATTATTTCAACATGAGGCATGATTTGATGAAAAAGCTCTAACCAAAAATTGAAATTATCATCATTCAGGTATTTTAAAATTCCTGTTGCTTCTGCAATTGTTTGATCTGAATTTGATGTTGAGTGAATTTCAGTAAGACATTTTTTTAAAGGTTGCAAATTATCATGAACTCTGTTTATAGTCCGTATGTTGAAGTTCCACCTTGTAGAAGATGGACGTGGAATGCTGACTTCCATATGCTTCTTGAGAATAGACACACGTTGCGGTGATCTTGAGAAGAGTGTTGGTATAGCCAAAATGTTAGAGAAAAATATTCTTGCGTTTCGTGTTATACTTGCTGCATTTCTCATTATTAAATTAAGTTGATGTAATAACAGTGAATGAAATGTGCATTGTTATAAACTGCTTTGATTTTTGCTTAACTCCTGCTGTTTTGCCTTTCATGACATTTGCACCGTCAAATGTCTGAGCTATCAATTTTTGTTCATTTCCTTGAAGGATTATGTCCAATTGTTCTAAAATGCGTTTTGATATGCCATCTGCAGTTTGATTTTCTTGAATAAAGAATCCCTAAAAACGCTCAAATATTTCTCCATTCAATACGTACCGTAGAACAAGGACCATTTGAGTGTATTCCGAAACATCTGTTGTGTCATCACTGATGACAGCTACAAAGGAAGCTTTTGAAATTTCCGTCTTTATCTTCTCATGGTATATTTGTAGCAGGCAGTCAAGTATCTCATTTTGAATGGTCTTAGAAACATGACCCAAACCACCAAACATGACCCAAACGGTGAAAATTATACAAGCGTTGTAATAATAATAATAAAAAAAAATCAATAAAAATATCTGCAATCAGTGAAAAAAGTTACACCCATTTTATATATCATGTCCCGCACCTTAAAAAAACTACGGGCGACATATAGTGTGGATATTTTTATCCGTGGATTTTTATCAACATTGAATTAAATTATATGGACATTTACTTGTGATTAAGAAGTTCCACTAGATTGTCCATTGGAATTATTCATCCGAACTTTTCTTTTGATCAGCGGGAATGAGGAGCTGACTACTTCGATGAAATTTGAAGATCATTCCAGGCGTTTCATCTAGGGAGGAACTGTCCTTATCAGTTAATGTGTGCACGAATGTGTAAATTCACCCGTTTGGGAGCATTTCGGTGAAAATCATGAACGTTTTTCAAAAAGTATGCAAGAAAGTGTAAATCCACCCATTTGGGTGACTTTCAGTGAAATTATGAAAGTTTGGCAAAAAGTGTGCACGAAAGTGTAAATCCACCCATGTGGGTGCATTTCGGTGAAAATCATGAACTTTTGTCAAAAGTGTGCCTGAATGGACATGTCCAATTAAATTTCCAATTTCAATTTTTAGACATTGCTAATTTTATTCTGCAATAATGCCTAGACAATTGAAAGCTGAAATTTAACTGGACGCGCCCTATCAAACTTTCATCGGACAGAGTATAGGACAATTGAAGGCGAGCTGCTTCGATGTGCCAATTTCGAGTGACCAGTAGGGCATAGCCCCGTTACTGTCCCACTGAACGTGAAAATCTCGCGGGGAAGGCAGAAGTAGCTTTCAGAATCTACATGCGAAAGCCCTTTGCCCACCTTCTCCCACAGACAAGTAACGAGACGGTACCTCTGCGTCAGTCGCTAGCAGGGAACACTCACGCTATGGGAAAACTGGCAGTCGTCCCCGCACGCTTTCGCAGGACGTTGCAAAGTTGCGCGTGCATGGCCAGAACGACGCGGCCATCGGGATAGGTAGGAAAAGAAAAAGCATCTTTTCTATAAAAAATTTCGAAACCATATATGATGGTTTTAGAAATCTGCAAAAATTAGATTAATTATTTTGGTTAGATTTTGTAAGAAAATTAAAGCAAATTTATGAAATAATTCTTTAGTATTATGGACCTAACCTAACCTAACCTAACCTAACCTAACCAAACCATATATAAAGATGGACCTTTTTATATATTGTATTTTATAAACACAAAAAATTATTATTATATTATTAAAGTATATTAATACAATGTAGTATTAATATGCATTTATTATTTGTGTTCATTAATCGTGGACTAGTTTAAGTGGCGAAATTACATTAGTAATTTTGTTCAGAAAAATCTTTATCCAGCAGATATGATTTAAAATGCAGTCTTCCCAAGATTAAAATTATTATTTCTTAGTTGAGAGGTGGATCTTTTTTCTAATTTTGTTATAAATAAATACATTTTCTCAGCTCGAATGGCCAGTTTATTAGTAACCCCCCCCCCCTAATATTGTGTTGCGCCACCCCTAACAGCTATAAGAGCACAAATTCGCCATGACATGGATTCAGTTAACCGGTGGAAGCATTGTTCCGTAATGTTTGTCCACTGTTGATGCTTATTGGATGTTGGTGGATCCATGCCTCGAATAACCGTTCCAGCTCATCCCAAAGATGTTCGATTGGGTTCAAATCCAGGGACTGTGGTGGCCAGAGGAGTAAGTTGATTTCATTATCGTGCTCCTGGAAGCATTCCATGAAGATACGAGCTTTGTGACACGGAGCATTGTCCTGCTGGAAGTATCTTTCCGATGGGGGGGGGGGGGACACAGTAGCCATGAAGGGATGAACGTGGTCGGCAACAATGTTCAGGTAGCCCTCTTCATTAAGGCGTTATTGTGAAGGTATCAGCGGACCAAGAGTATGACAGGAAACATTCACCAGACCATTACAGAGCCTCCACCAGCCTGAACAGTGGAAACCAGACAGGATGGGTTCCATCGCTTCGTGCTGTTGTCTCCAAATTCTGCTGCGTGGTGCAATAGGAAACGGGATTCATCCGACCAGCAGGCCTTCTTCCATTTATCAACGGTTCATTGTTGGTGATCACGGGCAAATTGAAGACGTGTTTTGCGGTTTTGGTGGAGATCAAGATCAAAGGTACCCGGACTGGCCGTCGGCTGTTGTAGCCCATCCTTACCAATGTACGGCGTGTAGTGCGTTCATAGATGTTATTCTACGGTCCAGTGTTGTACTGTACGGTTAGTTGACGAATTCTACGTTCAGCCCTTGAATCGACGATTCGTTTGCGACCACAAGATTGTCTCTGGCAGGTTGTTTTTTGGTTGTTTAATCAGTCCTGGTAAACCCTTGAAATGGTTGTTCGGGAAAAGCCTAGAAGACGTGCGGTTTCGGAAATACTCAGTCCACCTCGCCGGGCATTAACTATCATCCCGCGCTCGAAGTCGCTCAGTTCCTTTGTTTTCCCCAAGATGGTGAAGGTCAAACCACTTGCAGTTGACAGGTGTGTTCTCGGTATATATTAATATCGACTGTCACGTGACCAACTGATACGTAGTAATTGATATGCCAACAGATTTGCATAGTCATGCTGTTCCTAATAAACTGGCCACTGAATGTATATTGTATTCCTAAATATAGTGAATTTCCACATTCACTATTAACAATGCCATGACAATTAAAGGGTGTTAATTTGTAACCCATTTATTCGTTGTTATCAAGTTTAATTTAAAATGTCATTTCCTTTTTTGTATTCCCTGATGAAGGCGGGCGACAGAGCTGAAACCGGTAAGTGATCAGTCAAAATCATGTACTTTAAGGCTTTCATTCTCTATATACAGGAGGAAATCGGTGTGCAAACTTTTAAGGGAAGGGGGGTAGAGGAACTTATTTTGAATATAGTTTGCCAATAAACTGGGTGTCGCAAATGAATCCTTGATTCATAAAGAAAATTGCCGAACACCCTACATACGACGGCTGTCTGAGGCTTTCTCATAATATAGTCTCCCTCGTTAATTTATTTCCAGATAACAGAGAAATAAGAAAGCTTGATACCGATGGTCACAACGTTTTTAATAACTAGATACTACATGTTTGTAAAATTACAAAATGTTCAAATTGTTGACTATGAGCAGCAATGTCTTGTCATTGAATTCTGACACGGCCAAGTGTATTTTTGCATTGTCTCTTATACGGTCACTTACAGCCAAGGATTCATTTGCGACCCCCCAGTTTAATTTTAAAGCCATACTTGTGAGAGAGATAACGGTGATTTATTCTCATGAATTTAAATATTAAATAATGGTTATTCCATTCGAGAGAAAAAGTGAATTAGCTGTTTGACAATTTTCTTATTAAATAATAGCCAGGAAAGAGGTAGAATGGGAAGCGAAGCCACGGATGAAAGAAACAGGATGGACGACTCCCTATACTTCTCCAGCATGTTTGATTTTAGAGCAACATCTGGATTTTTGCATGAAAACTACCATCTATCGTCTACTTAGGGAGAAGAGGAAGCGCGTCCATAAGCTAATGGTTATTGGCTGCGTTCGGAGAAGAGCCACTTTTTCCACTATTTCCACTTTGTCGTTCGAGAAACCACCACCAGTGAATACACGGCGTTCGGGATTGCACGGAGAATTCACTTTTTCCTCGTTTTTCTTTTCACTTTTCTCTCTCGCCAAAAGCTAGTGGAAAAATGAAAATGACTTCAGATGGCGACGACCAATCAAATTTAGAGTAAAACCAAAACCAGATTGAGTTGTAATAAAATTGGCAAATGACAACAATGTAAAATGTTTA
Organism: Rhysida immarginata; assembly: GCA_023313115.1. Lineage (NCBI taxonomy): Eukaryota > Metazoa > Arthropoda > Chilopoda > Scolopendromorpha > Scolopendridae > Rhysida > Rhysida immarginata. Next base: position 5,320 of record JAHWFO010070103.1, on the reverse strand, counting down.
AAAAATACCTCACAAAGTAAAGTATTAAAATATAGACTTTGTTTAGATAAAATAAATTAATATAGGCTTTTTTATGAACAAGATATGCTCATAATTTATCTTCATTTTGCTGCAATATTTTAGTTTCCATTTTAGTTTCGCACGACTAGTGTTTCAGTATTCCACCTTTTTATTTCATTTTATTTTATTTCTCATTATAAATTTAAAACGAATTTACAATGAAAGAATTTTCTTTGCATTCCAAAACACAGCAGGGCATTTTCTTCTTCCTCCCCCTCACTGTGATTTTGAGAAAATAATTGTTCCGAAAGACAATCAGGCGAGCTTACATTCTCCATATTGGATAATCCACCGAGAATTCACTGAGGCGTTCGAGACCAAAGGGATACATAGTAAGGATATCGTTTTCTATGGCAGCAGTTGGTAGGAATTTTTGTTATCTTCACAAAACGCTGCGAGCGCTGATGTCGCCATTCAAGAGGTGAAAGTGAAATGGTGTCCATTGTTGTGTCCGTTTTTCACATAATGAGTTGCCAAGTGCTCACGACTGACACGTTCATGACCACAGTCTCTACCGCTTTCATTTTCGTGCACGTTGTTTGCGTTCGGTAAATTTTATTTGCAAATTCTGCTGATAATTACGGTAATTTATTTGATTTCTTTGTGTGTTTACTGCAGGAAGCCAATCCAGTCATCATGTTCTCAGCACCAAGCAGTTATGCTCTAATTTTCTTAACCTGTATCACAAAAAATTGCCGGTTTTTACTGAATTGAAATGGATTGAAAATGGCATTTTTGTTTTCTCATATTCAGGAAAGAATATGCTTTTGCTTTCCATAAATTAATTAATGGAAAACGAGCTTATGTTATAACGTATAAAAAAATTTTCTTTCCTATTTTCATTAATAATTTAAACATCTGAGGTTTGACGTGTAAAAAGCCTCACAGACCATTCTTTATTTACTTTTAATAATAAAAAAAGTTAATAAAATAAAACAAAACGTAAAACATTTTTAAAATTACAAATATTTTTATGGTTCCTAGCTCCTTTTAACCCTATCAAAAGGGTTAATTGTTTTTAACCCTTTTATTCCACGTGCTAAAGCATTTCTCGTGCATTTAATGATTGCGTCATGTTTCCATGGAAATTAAAGAGCCAATCAGAGAGCTACAGCGGCGACATCAGCGCTCGCAGCGTTCTGTGAAGAAGACAAAATTCCTAAAAGCCTTCTTGTATGGGAGACGACACCCTTACTATATATCCCTTTGGTTCGAGACGTACGTGAATTCTCGAATTCTCTCGTGTTTCACGGAAAATTCTCTGATTCTCGAGAAATTCACCAGTGGCTGTTCTCCGAACGCACCCATTGTTGACATATTGCTAGGACACCAGAAACACCTGCGATTTCTTTGAAACTTTTAATATATATTTAGATCATGTGTACAGTTATGATTTAAGGAAGAAATCTTTTCCATTTTCATTTTGATACCTTCTAATGTAACTTTTAAAGCAAAACTTAATTGTTTAGGAATCGTATATAATTTTAATAAAAATAACATTTTAACTCCACAACTTAATATTTCAATAAACAAATTCAATAAAATAATAAAAAAATACCTTAATACAAAAAATTCAAAAGAACTCGATGTAATATTTTTGCAATAGGCTGTCATGTTTTTCTCCTATAACAGCTGTGTAAACAGAAACCATGCGAAACGATGCCAAACGTTTCGGTATTGTTCACTTAAGAATCCAGAGGCGCTACTGAAAAAAAAACTCACGCACGACTCATAGAAGTCGTCCATCCTGTTTCTTTCATCCATGGCGATCGTAGCGATATTGCGCGGTAGGTTCAGAAACTGAATAAATAAACAAAACTACGTGGTCTGTTCGTAGAGCACGTGATCGCTTTCTGTCCGTTAATGCAACACCAACGAGAAAGAAGGCCTCATCACTGACTTGCAATACATTTTACATCACCTAACTTAGTCCGTAGCCAACGAGAAAGACAGTCCCCGGCCAACACCACCTAGACAGAAGGCCTGCGCACAGAAACTGTACGCATTGTTACATCATCATCAAACGGCCAAATTTAAGGTTTATTATTGGTAGAAATACGATTAACAATAGCCGCTTAATGTGATGTAACAATGTATGACGTTTCTGTGCGCAGGTGGTGTTGCCCGGGCGCGGAAAAGTCACCTGAACATTAGTAGTCCGGCCAACAATCCAACCTTAATTGTTTCCAACAAACGAAAAAAATATCGATTGTTATAATCCGAAGGTTGTTATTCGGACTAGTACGGTAAGATGACTTTTCCACGCCGGGGCTACGACTTGGTTACGACTTAGTCATAATTTAGGGGCTTATTATTGGTAGAAACACGCTTAACAATTGACGACATTAGGTGATGTAACAATGTATGACGATTCTGTGAGCAGGCCTTCTCTCTCGATGGTCTGGCGAGATGCACGTTAGAGCACTAAAGACTTGGGATGAGACTACACTCAAATTTCTATAAAGGCTTTCATTCTTTTTTATTTTTTTGCCTTTTTTAAAATGTTGATTAAAAGGATTCATGCTGGATTTGGTACTACAAAAATATGCAAGAACTCAACTTTAATAAACAATTCAAAGCAGTTGACGGAATAATATAGCACAAGAGGGGAGGATGCAGCTGCTAAAGCACAGCCGTAGCTATTATAGCAGTGGAGGGAGCCCAATAAAACTAATAGCCATTAGTTTCCGAACCTGGCGTTGTAGAGTTTGGTAGTGCTTTTTGATTTCAACGAAATAGCATTGGAACAGCTTCGCCTCCCGTTCTACCTCTTCCCTGGAATACCTCAAGATGGATTCGATGTTAAATTACTGATAAAAAATAGCCCCCTTAGTCCCCTGACATGGCTCCATGCGACTTTTGGCTGTTCCCCAAGCTCAAAACGCCGCTGAAAGGAACCCGATTTCAGTCATGAGAAGACATTATGGAGAAAACGACGGCGGACCTGTCCGCCATTCCTAAACAGGCCTGTGGAATCCATTCCAGGAAACTTTCTGGTTCGAATCCAGGCTGTGGAATTTTCTTATTTTTCATCAATTTTTTATGTATCAAGGGTTCATTTGTGACCCGCAGTTTATTGGCAACATATACTCACATGCCAAAAGTCATGGGATAGCAGTTTACAATTTTTCAAGTGGGGCAGAAGCATCATGTGCGAACAGTATAAATATGCAAATCAGTGTCAGTAAGTCAGTAAGTCATGAGTAAGGGGTCAAGGTCAGTGGAAGAAAGGTCCCGCAATTCTTGAGCCAAAATTCACCGCTACTGCGCAGATGACGTCACCGGCACCAAGATCGCTCCCCAGTAGCACGCTTCTACATGATATTTGCCGCGCACAAGCAAAAAAATTAATTTTACGATGCCTATCTACGATACAAATCAGCTAAAGATCAAACATGAGATCTTTCATATTATAAAATAAACATTATTTTGTTTATTCGTAAAAAACATTTTGATCAAATAAACTCTTTTTCACACTAATTCCCAACGTCAGCTCAGTGGTTTTATAATTTCTTAGCATATGTATATCCGAAAAGGCAAATATTGGAGAAAAAATAAAAAAGAAGGATTTGATTTTTTGAATGGCTTCAAAGCACAAAAATTTCGAAAAAAAATATTTTGAGTTATTTATTTACTAATTTATTTATTTATTCATTCCAATGTAAGAAACATATAAATATATAGTAATATGAATTTCCCATGAGCACATAGTGCTCGTATATTCGGAAAAGCATCAAAAGAAAAGAAAATAAATTAGTATATACGGTAACAACAATTAAAACTGATTAACATATAAAAACCATTAAATACTAATTGTTTTTGACAGTCATAATCCAATTTTTAAGTTTATATCTAGATTTTCGTCCACCAGTACATAATTTTATTTCATTTGGTAGATCATTAAACAATTTTTTATAATTATAATCTATTTGATGGAAAACGAAAGAATGCTTTGGAATTTCAATTGGAATCGTCAGATTTTTAGAATTTCTTAAATTATAATTAAAATGTCTGAAAATTGGCTGTTTTATTTTTACATAATTACATGCATATTTTGCCAAATTAAAAAGATAAAATTGATGAAAATTCATTATTTGATTTTTACGAAAATCATTATTGTTAAAGATACGAGTCAGCATATTAAAAAGAATTATAATTGGTTTTAAATGAGTCACATAAGTTCCACCCCAAACTGGGATGAGATATTGTAATGTACTTAAAAAGAAAACGTTATATATTAAAATCAGATTTTTAAAAGTTAAGACAGTTTTTAATGATCCAATTATAAAAGTTATAGATCTTAATCTATCAAATAAACTTCTTATATGGGAATCCCATGATAAACGATAATCAATTGTAATACCCAAATATGTTGTGTGCTCGACATAAGTTAAGAGAGGACAGTGACTACATTCAAGATTATTACATTTCAATTCATGATATTTAAGAAACAAATTCGTATTACAGTCAGAGTGCTATTTAAAACGCATATATACAGATTTTTTTACATTTAAGGACATATTATTTGATAACCATAAGTTTAATAATTTAAGGTCTGATTGGGCTTCTTTAAAATTTACTAAGGAGTTATAAGCTAAAGACGGTGCAGAATTTTATTGGTATCACAGCTATCAAGAGGGTATTTAAGCTATCTTTCTAATAAGTTACTAAAAGCTCCTGAAGTACTGAACGACATTTTTGAAATTTCCATGTTCTAGTTTAAGAATAGAACAAAAAATAATAACCCACGTTTTCAACTAGGTGAAAAAGCGTTAGACCAAAAAGATTACATGTTAACACATGGAATTATACATAAATTATGTTAAGTCGAGAACTTATACTACATTAAGAGATACGAACATCATTCTTCTTCATGAATAGAAATAAAAAAAAAATAAAAAAATTTTAATTATAAACTCTTTTGTTTATTTCCTTGTTTAAATAAAAAAAGATATTGTGTAGGTAGATTTTTAAAGCATTTTATTACAATTCATCATGTGTGTTTTTCTTGCTCTTACAATTTCTTTTCCCATTAGATTCTTCAATTACAATGTTTTTAAATGCAGGCAATGCTGTGCTTGGTACCCGTGACGTCATGTTGCTTCCCCGTGGTGAAGCCCACCCTGCGCACTGCGAGACCTTATATTCCACTGACCTTGTAAGGGGTGAAGTGTTCAGTGTGACAATGGCTAAGGGTCATTCAATATCGGAGATGGCTCAAGAATTCAACATCCCACGGTCCACAGTTTCAAGAGTCTAC
>JAHWFO010070100.1:0-16154 GCA_023313115.1 Rhysida immarginata | reverse complement strand
CCCACATTCAAAAAATAAATAAATAAATGAATAATTTTTTTATTCCTTGCAAAACAAAATTAATTTTTTTTTTCCTCATAAAAAATTTTAATGGGAATAATTTTTTCATTAAAATTTTTTATGAGGAAAAAAAAAATTAATTTTGTTTTGCAAGGAATAAAAAAATTATTCATTTATTTATTTATTTTTTGAATGTGGGAAATTTAATTTTTGTGTCAATCGTTGTTTCCAAAACAGAGGCAGCGACCACCACTGCCGCTGCTGTTGTCGTCGCGCGCACATACCTTCAACCGAGTCACCCCGAGCCACGTGAAACAGAATCCATTAAATTAGATGCTTCTTCAGGAATCACAATGTGTTAAACGGACAGTTAAGGCCGGTTCCCATAGCTCCGATTTTAAGTGCGATCATGCGATAATCGCACTTGACTGAGTCGAGCCTATGGAAACCGATTTTCTTATGCCCGATTTCTAGCTCCGATTCGTATGCCCGACTGAAATCGCGATTACAAATCGTCAGTCGCAGTAGTATGAACCGTACAAACTTTTCTAAGTGCGATCACGCGATTTCGATCACGTGATATAATCGCGCATGCGCTTTGAGGATCCTGGTTGCAGATCCCGATAATCTGAAATTATCCAACACACTACTTGTTTCTGTCTGACTACTAACATCATCATACTTCTATAATCATAGCTACGCTAATTAAATGGCAGCCAAAGGAGATTTTCTATTTAGTGTTTCCCTTCTCGAGGAAGTGGGACAGAGAGAATATTTATTTAATTTAAAGCATAAAGATTATCTTAATCGTAAGAAAACGAGGGCTGCCTGGGCCGAAATCGCGAAGAAATTGAACCATGATGGTAAGTTTTTTGTTGTATTTTTCCACGATTCTTATCTAATTTTGCTTTTTTCTTTTCCTAATATAATAAGAGCTATAATTTTTTGACAGTACAAAAATGTCAACGACGCTGGCGTTCGTTAAAAGACGTCTATAATAGAAAAAAGCGGGAGATGACCAGCAAGGCTAGCGGCTCGGCGGCTGTCAACGCATCCGCCGAAGACTGGCCGTACTTCGAGCACATGAATTTTTATTCACGTGTTCACCATTATCGTCTGTAAGAATCTGATGGTTCTAACCTCACACTTTTCTTTTTCGTTTTTTATACATGACATTGGTTTTAATATTTATTTATTTTTTCGTTAGAACGTCCGGAAACTTGGATGAAAGTGAAGTCTCTGGCGTCGAATCGATCATCGATTCAATGTCGCAACCACAAGAGATACATGATTATGATGATGATGACGATGATGATGATGATGATATGGATACTATTTCAGAGCTGGTGCCTGAAGTTCAGGTTGGTAAAGTGATAAATTTTAATTTAACATTATCTGGTTACGTTTTCCATAATTCTTTTCATATATATATATAGTTTGCCAATCCGACTGAGACGTTGTCATCATCATCTTCATCCCATTCTGAAGAGAATCGACGTCCTAATTCCAAGGTAATTATTAATATAGGATACAGTTGAGGTTTATGAATGATAATTAAATTAAAAATACATTTGCTTGCCAACTTTAGTGTTAACTTTTTAAATAAGGAAATTAATTTATAATAAAAGTGGAATTTGGGTGAAACAATTTTTTAGCAATAATAACAGAATAAATCATGTATAGCACAAGTGATACATCAATCCATCGAGCAATATTGCATCATGACTGTCTCACTCTGGGTAAGCCATGAACTGTTATTTTCACACGGGTAGTCTCCCCCAAAAAAAACTGTCCTAATAACCCAAGAACAAGAAACTATCAGTGATTCCAACACATAATTGATTACGAAGAAGTAGTTACAGATTGATATCTTGAAGAATTTTTTTAGTCTTGATGTTCAAAATTGTTTTTTTATCAGTCAATATTTCCAAAGGAAAACTAGTTATTAAAAATTGTTTCACCCAAATTCTACTTTCATTTTAAATTAATTTCCTTATTTTAAAATTTTACACTAATGTTGAGAAGCAAATGCATTTTTTATTTAATTATCTAAGGTAATTATTTAACACTGTTTATTGATAATATTCCCAAATTGATAGTGATGAAGGTTCACACCCAATATTTTTCCAAACTTCATTTCTGATCAACATTGAGTCACTTGATATTATTTTTTTAAAGAACAATCTTAAATGTTCTAATTACATTTATTTCTACAGAAAAGAAAACATCAAGAGCCTGATTTTACCAACATGATGGATAATGTTGGTAAATTGGCGTCAGCAATGCAGCAAGCCCACCTGAGAGGGACCCTGTATTTCAGGCATTTTGTGATAACCCACATAAGGGTTTCCTTCTTCAGTTGGGTGAGCATATGCGCCTGCTAACTGATGAAGAGGTTGTGACATTTGAAATAAATGTTCTTCAAAATTTTAAGGACCTATTAGCTAAAAGGCACTCTTAGGTAACAATAACTGTAATTGGATATTGTTGAGTTTTACCCTATTATTTTGTCAAGATCTTTCAATGATTAGAGTTTTTTCTTTTTTATTTGCAGAAAAAAAAATTTGAAGATCCATATTTTTATATAATTTTGTTATTATTTTTTTTGTATACATTTTTTATTTATGTAAAATAAACTTTTTTTGATAAAAAATTTGTGTTATCATTTAAATAAAGCAACAAACTTTATGTTTATTACATCAAGCATATAAAAGTTCACAAAGTGTATAGATTAACATTACATAAGAGAAGGTTTTTACATGTGAAAAAATTTTAAATTTCTTGCTGCTGTGGTTACCTGAAATAAAAAATATTAGTTATTGAGGTGAAAGATTTCTGAAATTATACTATCAACTGATTTTCTGAAATAATAACTAAATTCATGGACATTTATGTGTAATTTTTGGAAACTAATTGTGACAGCTAGGAAACAATCCATAACTGCCTCCCAATAGCAATGGGATTAATGATAAAATATTGGAATTGTGCAAACTGATTCAATTCCATATAAGTCAATGTTAGAATAAATAATTCTTAACAAGCACAAGAGTGGATATTATATTAATCTTAATATTTTTTGCTGCTGTGGGGGTTCCTGAAATAGAAAGAAAATTAGTTTTTAAAGAGACATATTTCTGAAATCAATAACTGAATTCAAGCATTAATATGTAATTTAGGGAACAAAATTGTAATAGCTAAATTAAAAGGATAAGTAACTCTGGGGCTGTTGTTACTTACTATGTGAAGAAACAGGAGACAAGATCCATTTGACCACAGCCCGTGGAGTTTATTGGCATTAAATGTCCATTTCTAACATTGTTCATCCACGCATGCCATATCTATGACTGATGATCTCTTTCTGATAGAAATGCACGTGTATGCCGCTAAAAATCCACTAGTTGTGATCAAGTGGTTCATGCATCTCCTGTTCCTTCAGTATATGAGCTTTGACTGATTGTAGAGAACACACATGATAAACACAGCTGCTTCTCCTGTAAATAAACCATGAAAAGGAAAATAGAACTTTAATTAAAATATATTTTTTAAAATAATCTAAGGAATTGGAAAGTATGTTGGATGTATCTAAAAATATTTTTGCCTTATGTATTTCGCCTGATGAAATCTGCTTGCCAAGGCACTTGTCCAATTCCACTTGAAAAGTAATCAGCATACAGATCTCTAACAGTTGCTGCTTCATGGGAGTGATTTCTTGAACCCTGACGGACAATGCTTTGTAAAGTCGGTGTCATGTTTCTCCATGTCCCGCTGTGGAGCTCGCCATGCCGATCTTCATGATCCACAAACCCAGAAGTGCAGTAATTCCTTGAACAGTAAATAAAATGTATAATTAAGGTGCTAATTCTAAGTTAATTACAATAAAGAGCAAGAATACAGATTGTGTATAGATGCAGCAGATTAATGACCCTGCATGTAATTTTAAAAATTGCACCTTTGGCCTAGTATGGAATCTCTCTGTCTCAGATAGTTGTGCAACACACAGGCAGCTTTCACCGCATTTTCCACACCTTCAGGTGCCATATTAATAGTTTTCTGAAACAACTGCCATCTTGCAACAAAAATACCAAAGGTGTTCTCGATAATACGCCTACTTCTACTTAGTCTAGGGTAGAAAATTCAGTAGGTTATATAATGGTAAGAATAATTATATAATGCAAGGGTATCATTTACTATGCACACCTGTAATTGAATATGCGCTTCTTCTCTGTCAACTGGTCTCCTGGGTACGGCCGCATTAGGTTTGGCAGCAGTGGAAACGCCTCGTCTCCTACAAAAGCATACGGTAATGCTATTGCTGAAGGTGCTATGTTTTTTGGTTCTGGCAGGTCTAAACGTCCTTCCAGTAACTGAAAGAAAATAAAATAAGACTTATCATTTGAAACAAGTATTTTTCGAGAGAAAGCATCTACAACATGTGAGTATATCATAATTACCTTTTTCCCCAATCCTGATCTTCTGAAGATACCACCATCACTTTGTGATCCGTATGAGCCAATATCAATTGTCGTGAAGTTGTACGAAGCATCACACGTGGCGAGTAGAACAATGCTATAGAAGCCTGTTATAAAAAAAAATTAGATTGCAACAAAAAAAATAAAGCAATAAGAGTTATGATCAAACATTTTATAGTGATGCACATATAATGTTGATTTTGTACCTTTGTAATTATAATACAGGCTTCCTGAATCGGGTGGACGTTTTATTGCGATGTGCTTCCCATCTAAAGCACCAACACAATTTGGGAAATTCCAAAGCTGAAAGAAATCTTCTGAAACTTGGTGCCACATTTCCCGAGTTGGTCGCTGCATATAAAATTAATTTTTTTATTACGACTATATTGCTGTCAGAATAAATCATTATAATTTGTTATATATATTATAAGTGAATAAACAACATATTACCCTTAAAAAAAGTGGCTGCAATTCTGTATATAATACTTGAGTAGTATCTCTGATTACATTGCAGATAGTTGATCTGCCTACTTTGTATATACGGGCTAATCGTTTCTGTGAAGTCCCAGATGCAAGATAGCTGATTTTAAAAAGCGTGGAAAGAGTGTGTAAGTTATTACATGTATTTTTATAATCATGTTGTTTTCTTACAAGATGTTCACTCACTCTAAGGTTATCAATAGGCGTAAAGTTGGTGAAAGTGCTTCCCGGGTCAAACTGATTCGGCTAAGTTTTCTGCCAACAAGTGACAGCAGGTGCTCAAAACTTTGCTGGTCCATTCTAAATGATTCTCTGAACATTTGGGAATCACTATTCAGAATTCTTGGTATCTATAGATAGAAAATTTATAATTACATCAATAACTTAAAGAAAAGAGCACCTAATTCTACAAGATTCCATTTCATATTTTTTCTCCCATGTTACTTCTGAGCAGATAGTTTTTCATGAAGTGTTCCCACTCATGTAATAATAATATTTGCTACTCAACTATTGCATATAAAGCTAACACGGTAAAGTAAATGAAAAGAAACTAAAATGGATAATTAGAGAACTGAAATGAAAATGCTTCAATATTTACAATTTGGCAGTTTAATTCAGATTAAAAACAATTTTAGTAACATAAGGATGCAATAAGAAGATATCGCTCAAGATCCGAAATATTTATAATTATTTTTACTGAAATTATTATTTTTAATTAAATAATTGCTTGAAAAGTTGACATTACTAAAAGATTTATTATTTAAACAAGATGAGTGATATTATTTGAAGCCTGATGTTATTTAATTCGTAATTGCAGCAGTATCGCCAACAACAAAACCAATGCCAATGAGACGCAACATGGGAGAAAGGAATTTAGGATGCATGTATAAAAAAAATATTAATTTTTGAATCATAGATTTTACATAAACACATTACATTAATCGACAGTTACGTTACAAACTTTTGTTTTAAGTAGGTATAAACTTACGTTATATGCAAGCTCTCCACTCTGCTCTCGGTCACGAAGATACGGCCGAACCCAAAACCGATGTCGTCGGCGTCTTCGAACAGCAGAAAGCGTTACACACAATGCGCTTCCCATAATAATACATGCCAGGGCACTGTCTACTAGTTCCTGTTCTTCTTGAAGTGGATTCATAGATTCTGCTTCTTGAAAATATATTAAAAACATACACAGAAATACAAAGCCTGAAGTGACTCCGTTGAACGCCATGTTGTTTCGAGGAGAAAGGAGAGGCTCTGGAGCCGCGCCGCGCGCATGCGCTTTCCGTAATCGTGATTGCAGATCGCGCCTATGGGAATCGACACCCTCTGCCGATAATCAAGTACGACTGGCGTCGCGCTTATCAAATCGGGCTTCTCAATCGCAGTCGTAGTCGCAGTCGTAGTCGTAGCGACCAGTCGGAGCTATGGGAACCGGCCTTTAGTATTGTATTTATTCGGAAAATTTGAGGGTTTAAAAAGTTAACGTTTTTTCAGCGGTGAATCAACCCGCTCCACCTGGTAATCATCAACCCCTACAGTCACTATGCGCGAGCGCTGCGACAGATAACAGTAGATGCATCCCCTTAAAACAACACACCAAAAAACTCGTATTTAAAACACGGTAACTGTGCCAAACATTAGAGAGAGAGAGAATGGAATCAGGTCCCACAAAACACTGTAAAGTGTTTCCCAGTGTATTTCACGAGAAATCGGCGTGCGGAGGAGCGAGAAAACGACGTCGGTATCAGGTGTGTGCAACGAGTGTAACAAAGGGCGTCGGAGAAGTTACCATTGACTTTGCTTTTGAAATAAAGCTTTTCCGTTTGTGTAGCGAAGCGCTGTTCGCGTCTGCGCACATTTGCAAATGTTTCCCGTCGTGAAAGCGTAAAAAGAAAATTACACGACTAGAACATTTAAAAACAACACGTAGACCGCTTTGGATGCGCTACAACGGCCGAAAAGAGCTGGAAAATCCTTTATTGGGCGATTTTTTAACTGTTTAGTGAGGCGTAGGACGAATACGCGCCCTCATCATCACGTTGCGGTAGCACAAGGGTACTCGTAAAACACCCAGCGTCCTTTGGGGAGCGCCGTTGTCGAAGTTAGTGTGAAAAGACTTTGAACGACAGCGCGCTTTTTAACATGAACCTCTCCCCGTCTTTATAAACCCGTCAGCCATCCCGACTTCAATAAGGTGAAGGTTGTGAGACCCCAGAAACACGCACAAACGCATTGTGAACGAACGATTTTTGACTGTTTAGCAATGTGGAGGAGGAGGTGGGCGAATAACGCACCCTCCTGTTCACGTTGCGGTAGCCAAGGGTACTCGTGAAACACCCAGCATCCTTTGGGGAGCGCCGTTGTCGAAGGTGAAGGAGAAGCAGGGCGAATAGCACGCCCTCGTCATGACGCTGTGGACGCCAAGGGTACTCGTAAAGCACACAGCGTCCTTTGGGGAGCGCCGTTGTCGAAGCTGACGTGAAAAGACATTTTACGACAGCGCGCTTTTTAACATGAAACTCTTCCCGTCTTTATAAACCCGTTAGCCATCCCGACATCAGTAAGGTGAAGGGTGTGAGAACCCAGACATTCGGCCAATGGGCCTGGAAACATGCACAAACGCGTCGTTTGCGAAGGAACGGTGAACGCAGTGCCATACAACTACACATCCACACTGAAGATAAGGACTGTCAAGCAAAATGGAAATAAGGTTGTTTTTTCTGAATAACTTTGCCAAATTCGACCCCAGGACCAAACGACTTTACAGTAAACCTTCTCATGTACATGCCAACTCGAATTGTAAATGTGTGGGTTTCACTCACCCATAGACAATTAACAAATCCGAATTTTGTTTTTGTTAGGTACCAATCAGAATACGAGGTCCCCAGACCCAGGTACGGTCAAGCATCTGTTCCCAGTGGTCGAACTAGTCAGGGGAAGGGGAACACCGTCCCTAGTTAACCGAATCACCACGGCTCTTATGCCCTTGGCCATGGCATAAGGGGGGTGCAGATCAATCCCCTTCGAGGCTCACAGCGACGGCTGCCCCTGTGTGTAGCGGTGGTGCTTGGAATCTCAATGGAGTGTTACGACTACCTAAGCTCTGCCGTCCACTTTCTGCACAGGAACCAGCGCCCTGGTCGAGTCTCGGAGTGCCCCAGCTGCCTCAACCTACCGCCCGCCTGCATAGGCGTGGGTGGACCGGAACCTCTGGACTGTCACCACAAGAGTGCTCTGGCGACAGTACTGGCGGTTCAGAACCACCGACACCAAGCACAGGGTGGGAGGGAGAGGCAGGGTACTCCCAAAAAAACCACTTCACCTTCTTTCTCTTTCCTCTCTTTCCACTATCCTCTCTTCTTTCTCTCTCCATCTTTTTCTTTCTCTTTCTTTCTTTTTTCCGTTTCTTCTTCTTTCTCTCTTTCCTTTTTCTTATCTTTTCATCTTTCTTATCTTTTTATCCATTTTGAAGAAAGAATCATGATGCATAAAAAATATGATTCAAAATATTAAGAAAAACAGAAATGGCCACCGTTTCTCAAAATGGCGGGTGGAGGGGGCGACCAGCTGGTCTTGTCTTATCTCCTCATCGAAAATGGCCGCTCCGTTGCCATGGCAACCAAAATGGCGGTCCGCTGGGCTTATCTTATCTTTTGATCTTATCTCTGCTGATAAAAAAGGGTCACGTGGAGGCCGGTTAGTATACCACCGCCTGAGGCGAGGGCGTGGTGGGCGTGGCTGGCCGTCATCTTGGTATACAAAGGTCAACCTGGTATACAAAGGGCTGCTCTTAACTATTAACTTATTTTTTACAAGGGTGTTGGTGCCCGCTGGGACCTAACTCATCGGTCTTTCACCATACTGGCCCCAGGTGGGCACTACTACCACTAATATTACTATTACTATTATTATTATTATTATTATTATTATTATTGTTATTGTTATTACTTTTACTATCATTACTTTCACTGTTGTATTTTTACTAACTAACTAACTAACTAACTAAATAAATAAATAAGGTTTCCAGGCTACTTGATCGGCCATGTTTAGAAAGTTAATGTGGACGTTTAAAATTTTTTATTTGGACCTGCTTTAGATTATTTTGATTGTTAGCTGTTTTAGGTAAGAATTCAGAGCTTTAGTATCATGATTTGGATTGAAATGAAATTGTACCTTTGGAATTTTATAGTATTATTTTCTTTAGTTTTGGCTCCTGTTTAAATGCGCTCATTAATTAAGGATACTATTGGCATCATGGTACGATATTTGAGAGCAGAGGATAAAAATGTGATTTCTACAACATGTGCTTGTGTGAATTCCATTGGAGATTTGAGGACACAGGAGCTTTAGCTAGAATATTGGAAATCGAAAAGTGACAATGGAGAATGGAAGTCTCAGGTATTGTTTAACTGAAGGCATTCCTCGCATTCTTTGGAGTGACTGGGGATCCGATTTTTATTGGTCGGAGGTTCGGAGCCGACCTGATGTGAAAATTCCCAAGTGTTAGTTAAGGTCCAGTTTTTGTATTCGTAGGCGCAAGCACCTTATCTCCTTTATTACTTAATTCGGCCTCCACATCGCGAATCAATACGATCTCGGTGTGGGAAACTTTAAATTTATTAAGTTAAATTTTAAGTTCAGTTATTAATGCCCGCCACGTAAATTTTATAATTCAGCACGATTACCGAGGTTTTTTTAATGAGTCCACTAGTGGAGAACCCAGTATAAAAATTATTAATAGTTCGTTTGAATTTAGCTGTTGGTTTGCCCGTTGTCGAGATCCTCCTGGGGCATTGAGCGCCGCCCGCCAAGAGGAAAATATTCCACCCCGTTTTCATCGCAGAAAGCCCAGCTGAGCCACGTCTCGAGGATCCCAGGGTGTCGGGCAGCTGACGTGATACGGTAGAGCAAATGTCTCCTTAATGTCTCATTGGTCAAGCAACTAATTTTGTCTTGTTTCGTTCGCAATGCTTGAGAAGGAATTTAAACTTTTCATATGGCAATCTTGGGAAAGGATAATTAAAATGCTTAATCTGATCATTACTCTTTACACGAACATAAATTCTTTAAGGTGTAAATTTTCTGTTTGTACAGATAATTATATTCAAGAACCACTGACAAAACATTTTTATGCTAAATTATCATTTTGTAATTATTACCTTAAAATTGTTTTAATTTCTTATTGTCACTAACACCTGTTGTTATGCATTGTTGTTCATTGACAATGTCTTTTCTTAAATTAACGTGTCTTTAAGATGAGAGAATACATTTTACATTTTACCATTTTGATATATCTTTTTCTTATATATGATTATTAATTATTGAGAAGTATATCAGACTTTGACTATAATTCTTTCGATTAATATTTAAATTTTATACTTTATGATCTGATTACTTTAAACCTAGTCTTTGCTCAATTTTACATTTTACATTTCCCCCCCTGGTTATACATGTTAATAAATCAAACTTTATTTTTGTTACATAGGTTTGTCGTGTTCCGATCCTTACTCACCTGGCTTACCTTTGGGGAATAAAATACTATATTGGGGAATAAAATACTAAGGGAATTGGGATATAACGGTGGAAATTATAAACTAATAAAACAGGGTGCAGTCGGAACTCTTTAGGATATTAATTCTGATTTTATATTAAACTAAATTTGACCCCTAAACCCTTAAGGCTCAAACACATCTACACGGAAACTGCGTGCAAAGATTTCATCCGACAAAAATGTGCACGATACGTGCGACAAGATTATGCACATTTCCACGGAATTCATCCGACTGAACATGCTTATAACACAGGAAACTGACTACTTTTCTGTGGAAAAAATGGATTCCAATGCTTTGAAGAGAATATTGTTATTAATAATATTTCTGCACTTCTTTAATTAAGTCTTCGTTGAAAGTTCTTAGTTCATGTTCAGCTCTCGCTTCGACTGAATAGGCCTCCATTTTTTAATTTGCTGTTATCAAAACTCGAAAGCAAATGATGACATAGCAGCAGCGAGCAATGTGATTAGTTTTTCGTTTGCTTCGAGCGGAAGAAAGTCGGACGAGCTCAAACTTTGAGCCTCAAAGTCACGGCTGCCATTCACCGAAGCACTGGCCCTCTACTCTGATTGTTTGCCTGAACACCTCATCCACGATGGCGGCCGCTGATCAGCCCAATTTGCGACAAAACATTTAATGAAAAAAACAGTAAAACAACATGTGTATAAGCATCTTCAAAACGTCCACCATGTGCTACCGAAAGTAAGCACAAACCTAATTAAATATTTGGCCTTGAAAAATTGCCTTTTTAAAAGCAAATACAAACATGTGCTAAGACAACACATAGAAAATGCACACGGAAAAATAATTGAAAGGGAAGATCATCTGTTTTCATCCTGGGACAGTAAGTAACTTTATCTTTTGTTATGATTAAGAGGACCGCAAGTCCATAGATAGGCGATATACCTTTCACCATTAGTCCATAAGCACACAATGTTATATGTTAAGCTCAAAGACCGAAAACGCTCACTGAGCGAAAATCGACCATAACGTTTTGTGACTTCTCAGTTCATCCACAATGCAAAATTCAGTTAGAGCATTGGGACGATAACCCGAAGGTCCCTGGTTCGAGTCCAGGCCGTGGTATTTTCTTTACTATTTTTCACTATTTATTCAAATAATTTAATATTATTTACGTATTTTTATGATTTCGCATTATGGCTGCATCAACTACTGTCCAGAACTCGTGACATTTCCTCATTACCACAACATAAATTTCGCTTTGTGGATTTTTTTGAGTTTGCCAGAATGCATTGTGTTCCTTTTTGCAAGCGCCACGCCAATAATAATACAATAATAATTGGAAAATGGTCTTTGGAGAATTTTTTCATGCCATTACCTCCGATATTATTATTCGCCATTTATTAGTTAAGATAGTCCTGGCTTGCAAACAAGGAGCCGCGCTTTAACCTATGTACATAGGACATGTTTGATAGCAACAGCTTCCATGTTCACGGTGGCTTAGTGGTTAGAGCATCGGGATGGTAACCTGAAGGTCCCTGGTTCGAGTGCAGGCCGTGGAATTTTCTTTATTATTTTTCACTATTTATTCATCAATATTGGAGGTAATGGCGTGAAAAAATCCTCCAAAAACTATTTTCCAATTATTATTAAACTAGTTGTTACCCGCGGCTTCGCCATCTGTTGAGGGGAAAAGCAAAAGCAGATAATTTTAAATGAAATCCCAGAAAGTGGGGAAGGGGGAGTCGTAGGGGGCTGATTTTTGGCAATAGAGCAGGCCCTTTATTGATAAGTCTGCCCTGAAAATTTCAAGTTGCTAGCTCAAACAGTCTGGGAGGAGATAGAATTAGAGATAAATAAATAAATACACGCAAGAGTTTTAGTATATTAGATTATTTATTAAGTTTGTGATAGACAATATATTTTGATTAAATTTATAGACAACTTTTGATTAAACACAATAAATCACTTTTTAAATATAATATATAATCATTAATACAGCCTCATATGAGTACATTTTTATTCATGTTGTTAATTTCTGAGAATAATACAAAAAATAGATAGAAACTTGTACTCATGAGTATCTTTCCTTAAGCATAATTAATAAAATTATCTTTGCGTTTAACATTTAGTTTGTTTGTAATTATAATCAGAACTAATTAAAGAAGTTACCTAAGTATATAGCTATGACTGAATGATCAATTTATTAGAGACACCTCTTATGGAAAATGGATCGGCCTCCCAGTGACACACGCACAATGGAACAGGCAGAAGCAGTGCATTGGATGACAAATTGCAGTCCGCAGGAGAAGTGGACTGAATATGGGTAAATCCAAGGCTTTGACCGACTTTGAATGATGGAGCTTGATGGGCGCAGTTGAGCATTTAGCAAACCGCCTACCTCCTAGGGTTTTCCCGTGCAACAGTGTCAAGGGTATTCCGTGAATGGCAGTTATGCCAAAAAACAACCTCCAGTAAACACAACGCTGGACGAAACAGAACCGTGCATGAACGAGGCCAACGGCGACTGGCACGAATCATCCACAGCAACAGGACGGGAACAGCCCAACAAATTGCAGCGCAGTTCAGTGAGGGAGCATCCCAACCCATTTCGGGGCACGTTGTGTGGCGCACCTTGAACTGAGTTGGTTTAACAACAAGTGGCCAGTACGGGCGCCGTCGTTGTCACCACAAAATAGGAAAGCGGGGAAGCATCGCCACTGGACCTTGGATGAGTGGAAGGTGGTCGCCTGGTCCGACGAATCGCGATTACTACTTCATCAGTTGGCCAGGTGGCCGAGAGGGCTAGGGTGTAAGCTTTCTAGTTCTCAAGTCCACCTGGTCATGGGTTCGAATCCCGCCATGGGCATGGATGTTTGTGTTTGTCCCGGGCTGCGTACAGATATAACTTTTGTAAAAGGCGCAAAATGACCTTAATAGTCAACGCCAGAAATTCTGATAAACTTACCAACCTACTTCATCATGTGAACGGCAGACTGTGCATCTGGTATAGACAGCACGAGGCTATGAACCCATCCTGTCAGCGGACAACCGTACGGGCAGGTGGAGGAGTGCTAGTCTGTGGTGTCTTCTTTTGGGACACCCTGGGTCCTCTGATATCCGCAGACACATCCCTGAATGCGACAAACTACCTGAAAATTCTTGCCGCCCAGGTTCACCCGTTCATGATGACTGTGTTCCCTAGTGGTGATGGACAGTTTCAGCAAGACAATGCTCCCTGTCACCGTGCTCGAATGGTCTTGGATTGGTTCGAGGAACATGACGCGGACTGCCACCAGCTTCACTGGGCAACTCGGTCGCCCGATCTCAACCCGATCGAGTATTTATGAAATGAAGTGGAGAGAACCATCCGATGCCTTCCTATATTACAATACTGCACCTCCCCCCTCTTGCTTTTGTACTAAGGAAATGACTGGAGTTGAGAGGTGCAGGATTGTAGAGTTCGGAACTGATATAAATCTAAGGGGGTCTAAATGATTGAACACTGGGACTGCATAAGTAATAATTCAACCTTTATTACAACCAACTAAAAAAAACAGCAATTACAAGTCACAACTCGAGAGGGCCCTCTAAAATATGCACAAGTTAACAAGGCAGTCAAACTGTAAGGTTTCGTTCACAATTACTTGAACATAAAAAAAAACATTTGTAAACTTATTTCTAATCCCATAAATATTGACAGAGCATAAGCACCTGTTCAAGCACTATTAACGAGCACTGCATTAACCCAATTACTCTTATGGCAGCAACCAGGGTGAGGCATTAACACGATGTCTTTTAGGTTATTAAGGCACACTGCACAAAGAACCTAACTCTAACAGTCAACGTTACGACGTGGAGAACGTAGTGTGGTTCCTTTATACCCAATATCTCTTATAAGATCGTTTATTGAGGGGGGGAACCACGGAAACCCCGATGCACATGTTCTTTGTACAGCTAGCTGCACTACAACACGCCTCCCCGCGTCAATGCGCTATCACATCTAGCTAAACAACATCTAGAGCGTCGCACAATTAGCGAACGCGATACAAAACGATGCTCACCACCAAGGTACAAAAACTGCACATAGGCAAGGTGCAAGTATGCAAATAATTAACAGTGATCAACACCGTAGGAACAACAGGGCTCAGCAAACCACTTAGAGACCATCGTAACGCTAAACTTAATACTATTCACATTTATTACAGACGCTATAAAAGGCAAACTACATTTCAGACATTGCTTCCAACTGTTCTGTTTACTATACGCGGCGGAACTCTTGATCAGGTTATTATGGATACAGTCCATAACCGTTCTTACTGCATATGCACGAGACAAGGTTCTTTGCAATAAGAAGCGTAGACACCCTCACGCGGAAACGCCAGTTCCAAAACGCAAAATAAAGTACACTCACCAACAGAAGTCGTCTCAATGGGCAGGAACTAATTGTCGCTAGGAGGAGAATACCTGTTGATGGGCAGTGAGAAGGAACTTTGAGTACCAACTCCGCAAGTAGGCAAAGAGGAAATTCTATCTTCATCCATTTCCAAATTTTAGTAATTGCGATGTATTCTACGACTTCGACGAATGGACAACTCCTTGATATGCATCAAATCAAACTTGACCGCATGTTTGGAATGATGATATGTATTGAAGAGCGTCTCCTCGCCCTCTCAGTTGTAACATTGAACTCCCCTTCCTACATTACACATACAATCATTATCTTCTGTCTTTTCCTTGGAAGAGAAAAAAAAAATATATCCATCATCGTTAAGACCAACTTATCAACAACCCAACAATAATCAGCCTTGGAGACCGCCACAATCGCTGCGAAAAAAGCCTCGCCAGAACAATGGTATCCCCCCCCCCGGACAATCGCATTCCTAGAACGACAAGGAAACATTAACAGGAGTTATATTTGATACAATGGCAACAATTAAAGTAAGATAACTCTAAACAGATATATTATTAGAAAATTATTCAGAAATTTCAAATTGAAATAAGACAACAGCTAAATCTTAATTTATTATTATTCTTTCTTTTTTTAAAAAAAAATAAGTCCCTCAAAATTATGGCCTTTTCTCCCCCCCATTGGACGCATATGTCACTTCACTTGACATGAAATGTCACATACACCCAACACAAAATTGAAAATTACTGTCTAAAGGAAAGTAATTTTAATTATTAATATGGATATTTTAAGTGATCAAAACAAACCCATACAAATCCAACAAAACAAAACAAAACATTTATTCACAATTTTCAACCTGCACATTCATGACATTACTCCAACCACCTTACAGCTCACAGAAACCTACCCTTGGGCCCCTATCCAAAAATGAACCTAATCCACGTTCATCCTGCCGACCTAACTTCAACACCCCTTTATTACAGTTATTTCTCTCAGCAGCATCCAATTGTCTATGCATCATATTTTCTAGCTTAACTGCTAGTGGGGGCAAATCTGGTTGCTTGTTATTCCTAACCTTAGTTCCTGATGTGTGTCTCACAGCATCTAGTTTCACACCATGCAGACCTTTCTTGTCATTCCCACCTAAGTTATTGCCGGTTCTCCTCTCCCTCTTATTCTTTACCTTATCACCCTGCGTTATTTTTTTTTCCACTTTTCCTTTGCACTAACTAAGTGCATACCCAATAGAGTCTCGAGGCTCTTCACTTCCCATAT
>JAHWFO010070099.1:0-12119 GCA_023313115.1 Rhysida immarginata | reverse complement strand
GACGTTGATATTTCGAGAAAAAAGCCTGATACGGATGCTCCGAAACATCTTGTTCAGGTAAATTACCGCTTTTTCTAGTGCGATTGGGCTGAAATTTGATATATAATTGTCTTTCATCATTTTATACACTTATATTAAACTTTATTTCTTTACTTTCATCACGTTTATTTGTAAGTGAACGCAGTGGAAGTTAGTGAATAGAGGAAGTGAACTATACAAGATGGTCCATTTAAGTGTAGACATCTCGAAAACAACGCATTGCACGAAAAAATGTCCAAAATCAAAACTGAATTGCTTCGCAGGGGAAATTCATTAGCAAAAAAAAAGTATCCCTCCTCTTCCCTTGTGGTAATCTTAACTTTGAAATCTTTAATAAGAACCCCTATTTTTAATGTGCACTAAAAATTTTGAATGTTTGAAATTCTGACTTCGAATTCTTGAAGACCATTAAAAAGTAGAATAGGAATGTCTGTAAGACCGGGGCCATCGTGATTTTTTTTACCGGGCCCGATTCCAGTAAACGATTTAACTCATGACGTGACACACGAGATCTGATCAGCGCACAAAGCAGATATGACAAACGTGTTATTAAGTGGGTTATTCCACGTCAATTCAGGCAGAAATTTTATAGTTTGGCACTTGACCTCTCGGATTTTAATGAGATTTGGTAAATACAATTGCCCTAGGGATTTGGTGATGAATGCCAAATATTATTATCTTTTTTTCATTTTTATGGAACTTACGGACATCTTAAATTTTCGAAATTTGAGTGGAGGCCTTATCTAAGAAGTGCTGTAACGTCGGTTATATTTTACTTTGAAAGATGTGATTGGTGACATAAGGATGTGATTGCTCTCCGTTCCTTAAGTCTTTGATCTAACAATTTCTTTTACATCCTTCAATGATATCTGTGGCAGTGCATTTAAAAAAGGGACTGAATAAGCATTCATTCCTTCGCAGCAAGCTGCGCTTCACCAGTCAGTCTCGTTTTCGATCAAGCATGAGCGCGGCCATAATCTCGCGCTTTCTCGTTTGAAAAAGGCCCATTACTACAGTGCCTGTTTCACCCCCCGAATGGTTGTTTAGGTACGCCTGAAGTTATTAGTAGGCGCAACTGTTAATAACCAATATATGGAACGTTATTTCAAGAATTTATTGTAGCTTCTCCACATGTCATCAGCCGTCCACAGAGTAGTAAAGCCAGCTGCTGAAACTTCAATTTTAACTGCGGAAATCTCATAAACGGTTCGTAATTTACTTGCACCAACTTGTCTGCTTATTTTATTAACAAGTCAATCATAAATCGAATTTCTGATTCAAAAAAAACCTAACGTCTTACTGTATTTATGCACTATCTCCTTTCTAATGAGGATTTAATGGGAAGTAGTGCATAAAGCAGTATTTTTAGAATTCTAAGTATATTCCGCAGTAAGAGCTTACACTCACAAATAGGCCTTTTACAAGGCTTCAGCAAACTCTTTATTCAGTATTTTTATCTATTTCAAAAATCGGAGAGCATACTTTTAGTAAGAAAACCAACAGCCGTAAAGAAGCTTAACAGATCGCGCCACATCTCTACGTGATAATTATTAAACATCTACATGATGTACAAGCGTTGTTCAAGAATTTTTGCCTCCTGCTCCGTAACTTTTATTTGTTAGCCGATTTTCAAAATTCTTTCTGTATCTGATACTCATATTTGTCCTCTATGTAATGCACTATTTAGTTTTCGACATAGTCTTCATGCCTTTCCACGCATTGTGCCAACGCGTGACTAGTCGGGTGAACCCGTCGGAGAGGAATTCCGGGATTGTTTGTGCTGTCTTATCATAAAAAGTTTTATACGTTTTACGCGTGGGTTTTAAATAAAAAAAATAATCCTGGTATTTATTTGACTGAATGTTTATCTAAATTAGAGCAGACGTAAAAATCTAAATTTAAATCTTGCTATAAATTATCTCGACCTCCCCAGTCCTTATATTATTTATGGAGATAGACAAGTATTGAAGTTGAACTTATTTAGTAGATAAATATATTCAATAACTACAGCTTTTTCATGAGTTTGGTGCTATCCAACGAATACCAGGTGAATGTTAGCTGAAAATTTAAATCAAACGACACAAACGTTTTGGATAATTTCTTTAATTAATTAAAATTACAGTCAGGTAAAGCCTTTTAATATTAAGACAAGACGTAGTAATAAATTAGACAGTTAGAAACGCAGAAGTTAAAAGTCTAGTTTTGATTACAGCCTATCCTAGATCTAATCCTAAATAATAATTCTACCTATCGTGTCAACCTTGATTCAAATTTTGTTATAAACTGAGATAAACATGTAAATATTACCGTCAAAATTTTTTTTATTTTTCATTGTGATTGTAACTTCCGCATTTTGTTATCTTGAGTTCGCTTTTGATATCGTTTACTTTCCCGCAGAAAGGAAATGAAACGGAAAAAAATATTGCAACGATAAAGAAAAAGTGAATCATCTTCCTTTTTATTCAGGATTTGGCTCTATGTTGCGTACTAGAAGCCCACAGTAAAAATAAAATCAATTAAGGTTCCTAAATTTTATTACTAAAACGATTTGTTTAATGGTAGGGACACCACTGTGTCCCTTTCGAAAGTGGTCAAAAGTAAAAGGCCATAACTTTTGAAATCTCTTAACATGTCCTCACGTTGCTGTCAGCGTAGAGAATCTTATAACTTTTTAGCTGGTCCCAACTAGAGGTCAGCAGTGGATCCGTTCGTATCAGAGACTTTTAATAGGGAGACATGTCATTTACTTAATTTTCATGTAATACGGACTCTTAAGTGTTTCATTGGATATGTTCAGATGGCGCTGTAACGACGACGACGACGACGTTATAGTTTCGATTATAAGTTTTGCTAGATGTTCAAAGTTTAGAAACGATCAAATCAGCGAGCGAAAGCCATCATAGAACTTGTTAAATTATTTTACTAAAGCATGTCTGGTCAGTGGTGTGCTGCCCAATGTGGTGGTGTAAAGCACCTTTCGTTCTTTAGATTTCCAACGGATCCTTAGAGTACGTTTATTTACAGTAAATATCTTCTTGATATATTGCTAACTTCCATAGTGCCTAACAACAATCCAACCTTCACTTTTACCAACAAACGAAAAACACTGATTGTTAAAATCCGATATATTGTTAAAAGCCAAAAATCTATTGTCATCATAATTTTTTACTATAGTAGCTATATCGATTATCATTTTAAAAAACGCGCTAAAAATTTTAAAAAATCAAATTAAATCCTAAATAAGCAATTTTTACTTACTATAAATTATGAAATTCATTACATTATGTTTATGATTCTTATTTTTTAATGTTAGTAAAGTTAGTAAAAATCCAAATAAAATCTTTTGAAATTGATTAACGAAATATTTCAAAAATATATTCATGTTTTTTCATTTTATGATATTCATTACATATGCATAATTGTACTTTTTTAGTTTATAGAGCTG
This sequence comes from Rhysida immarginata, assembly GCA_023313115.1. Lineage (NCBI taxonomy): Eukaryota > Metazoa > Arthropoda > Chilopoda > Scolopendromorpha > Scolopendridae > Rhysida > Rhysida immarginata. The sequence continues at coordinate 8,635 of JAHWFO010070099.1, read as the reverse complement.
GTAAGTGGTGACGTCACTTCCTGGCCGGTTGCCTAGCGATTCCAAACTTAGGTTTAACTTCTCTATGCTTTTCTATGGCCTTACACCACATTGTTAAACCTAATGTTTGGAATCGCTAGGCAACTGGCCAGGAAGTGACATCATACTTATCAGCTCTATTGCTGTCGTTAACTTAAAGTTTTATATGTTTGACATTGTTAGATGCAAAATATGGTTAACAGCCTATAGAAGAAGCGACGTGCTTACTGAAACTTTTGGAAAAAATCAGTAAAAATTACGTACTATGTGCAGCAGATTTCACAAATGAACAATTTTATAACGCCAGCAAGAAAAGCCGTCTATTAAAATCATCAGTTCCCACCATTTTTACAAGAACATGAAAAACGTCAACTCATGGTGCACCTTCCACTTCACAATACGAAGAAAATATCATCAATGTCCCTTCCTCTCTTTGTACATCAGAAGTGCACTATGAATGATCCCAAGATGATCCCAAAGAGTCACTTCAGGAAGAAAAGCCAGCAAGTGTCAAAAGAAAATTACCATTTCTCAACACACCACCATCAATAAAAGCAGAAAAAAAAACAGCAAGAGAACTAGCTGCCACCCGAAGAAAGCACTACGAATGAAGCTAAATAAATACAGAATAAGTTTGCAAAGAGCCAGAAAACGATTAACTGAACTGCAGGCAAAGTTTATATAACAGTGTTATAATTCTCTGTAGTTGATATTCGAGATTTCTGTAGTGATTACATTTTCACTGTTCGTACTTTTTCCTGATCGATTGTTTGTCTTTTATAAATTTGTACATGTGAGATTCGGGTTTTTCTCCTGGTTACTCCCTGTTTTTACCTGCTGAATGATGAGAGCTTCGCCCTCGAAAAGCGCTTACAGGATAAGGTCGTATTTTTCCTTTTGTAATTTTGTTGTGGTCAAAGAGTCTTTTATTTATTTTATTCCAAATACGTGATGATATAAAAGTATTAAGTGCTTGGCATACGGCTCACGGATTAATGTTCAATGAATCCAAAACAAATATTCTGCTTATTAGCAGAGAAAAGCAAGGTCCTATCAAAACATGCAAAATTCTGGGCATTACTTTTGACAGTCGCCTATCGTTTAAAGAGAACATTGAATTATTGATACTAGATTTGAATCGCCTAAAACTTTTATTCTCCAGTTTACGTAAAATTTTAAACCGCAATGAAATTATTAAAATAATCAAGGTCTTACTGATTCCTAAAGTAGAATACGGCATTATATTTTGGTCATCTGCCTCAAAAGTCCTTTGGTTAGATAAACAGGGTTAAAATAGCTTATAATAACGTAATACGATCTGCTTTGGCCTTATCTAAATACACTTCGATATCAGAAACTTGTGTAACTTATAACCTTCCTAGGTTAGATAATTAAATCGGATATGCCAGGTTAAAAGAGCTTTACTTAGCATTGACTGTAAAAACACCCGTTGCATTTTGTAAGATCCTGGCTTAACCAGCAAAACGCTAAGTTTATGCCCACATCTCAAATTTTCTTCAACGCTTTTTTTCCTTAAAATACTGTTAAAAGTTGGAACGCCTTATCTTGTACAACGAGAAATTAGATTTTTAATTGCACATTAAAGGCCTGTACGAAATATATATATCGCAACATATATATCGTTTACTTTAACAAGCGACATATTCGGTTTAACAATTCTCACGGCGGGTTTTTGTTTTTTTTTGACGTAGAACTACGTCTATCAGGGGTGCAGCCGAGGAAAAATTCAGTCGCGGTTTTTCGTTCAAAAAGTGATGTACATATCTCAGTCTATATCTTTCTATCACTATATCCTACAACTATGGTCATTATCTCGTTGGAAAGAGGAAGGTTGAGTCTTGAATAATAAGCAAAAATTTCACCAAATGAGCCACTGGGTCAAAAGTTACAGCAAGTTAAAGTTAAGTGAATTTTATGCTCGCCATCGTAATAACGGAGTGGCGCTACTGCAGTATATACGTGTGCGGCGTTTATTGGAACTAACCATGGCCTACGAGAAAAGGCCTGTGCTTTTAATATAAAGAAGGCCTGTGCATCAGGTATAAAAACATGGAAACACGAGCGTTTTAAGACAATATTATGAAATCCTGTCATCTGCCGGCGAGATCAGTACATCATCATTTATATAAAATCAGCGATGGTGAACATTGTCACAACAAAGAAAAAAAATCTAACAATGAGTTATCTAACAATGAGTTATCTAACAATGGGTTATTTCCCGATTATACAAACGGGTGGGTACGCTTCTAGTTTTCTATTAAAAATATGTTGTAAAATAATAAAATATATATTATTTTAAGCAGATTAATTATTTTAATAAATGAACTTTGAAGTTTTGTTAATTTCTTAAAACAAAACAATAAATCTGACTAAAATAATACGAGGGCTGGGGCATAAGTCATGGCAACTATTTTTTTTTATGAGAATTCAAGCATGGGTGGAAAATGTGAAATATACAGATGAAAGGACAAGGAATGGACGAAATGTACGGACATTTAACAACACGCCAACACTTTGCTTCTCATGTTTATTAACGTAGTTGACAACATTACAGGTTTCATGTTCTGGAATCATGAAGCCTGTACTGTTTCATACGTTTCATGCTTCTGGAAAATTTATTCTGGAACATGATTACAGATTTTATTTTCCAGAATAAGTAACAGAAATCAAAATAGAGAACGGCTGTTTTGATATACGAGCGTTGTTCAACTCGGGTTACATCCACCTTGCACGGCGGTTGACTGAGAACTGATTTAACATTGCGCTCTGCGCAACATCAGGAACTCATGGAGCCATATATTGTTGTGGAAACATACTAGCAGTCACAGCTTCCTTGAGACATATGACATTTTATGATACCATCCCTTAGCCCTGAGAAAAAAAAATAGTTGCCATGACTTATGCCCCAACCCTCGTATATGTTTTCAAATATGTTGGTCTTAGTTGTTTGTAAAAATATAAATATATAGGTCTTTAAAACAACAGTGATTTTACGACATAGAATCGACGCGTTTCAGCCGTGGCTTTCTTCGGGACTGTGTGTATAATGATTAAAGAAGCTTAGAAGAACAAAATTGAAATGAAATTGAATACAGTAACTTTTTTTTTAATTTTGTTCTATTTTTCGCTAAAAAATACACACAAACGGTAACCAATAATAACACAGTAGTAGTTCTACGCCTAAAAAACCCGCGGCTTTGGCAATCACCAGAGCCTCTGTCAATTTTTTTTATTTGTTTTTTTTTTTTTACATACAACCCCTCGCAAAAAGAATGAACTCACTGTGTAACTTATTATTGGCAGGGGAAAGGAAACTTACAGAAAACCTATATTTGAATTGAAAATGCAGAAACAAAAATGTTTCAATGATCTTTTAATACATATCCCCTTGGGATGCAAATATTAATATAAATAAATAAATGATGTTTTTTTTGTAAGAAACTCACGTGTCAGGAGAGCTTGATGAAAGGGTTTATTGTCGTGGTGGAGCATCCAGTTTTTTCATGCAACAGATCTGGGGCCTTAGTCTGGACTTTGTGAGTTCCATCGTGAGACGTGTTGACGGTGTCACGTGGTGCAAACACGTTTGGCGAGAGGAAAATGGTAGTCTCGACACTCAACGCATCTGAACGCACTACTCACTTTACTCGCCTGATGCGTTCGCTACACATGCGGTCGACAGCCAGTGAGATGTCTGAGTTTTATACGTGTTGGTGATTTCCATCATGGAGGACGGATATGTGGACGGATATGTTATGCTGTTAGCTATCGAAACTTTAGAAAGGGATGAAAGACGTGCGCTAAGAAGGGAAAGAATTCTTAGGCCACGAATGAATGCCTTTGATCTGCATGACGACCATTTTCGTAGATTATTTAGGATTACAAAAGAATTAGCGAATCAGCTAATTGACGAACTAAAGCCCTGCGAAATAATCTTGCGATTTGATTGGTTATAGCATTTTAACCTCCACCTAAGATCCCCTTTTGCATATCCCAAAATTCAATTAGCAACGCGTACGGCCGATGGCTACGAATTGTGACTCACTGATCGAGTTAACCTGTTCCAGACTACCGATTTGTGAGTCGAGAAAATTTATACGTGTTAAATAACCGCGATGAGTTCGAGGTGAAGTGAGGTGAGTGAAAGTCCAGACTAAGGCCCCTGGTCGCTTTCATCGAACGTCCTCCCTGAGATTACTCGTTGCTCGAATTTGTTCGTTCTCAAATTTAATATCCATGATAAAATCGTAAACGACCTCACACACGTGGTCAAAATAGCAGTATTTTCTCAGTCCGCAATCCACATGAAACAAAATCTTTTAAAAATCTGATTTATGAATGTTAGGGCTATAGCCTAATTAACTGTATTTGTGCTGCCATTTGTTGGCGAGATGCTCAACCAGTCCCGGAGCTATTTGAACGCACCTAGTACAAGGTTGGAAATTAATAAAGGGGGGGGGGGGTTCTAGAAATTTTGGCATCGAGTACAAAGATGATTTTGCGCCTTCTACACAAGTTATAACAGTACGCAGCTCGGGACAAACACAAACATCCATGCCCACGGCGGGACTCGAACCCGCGGCCAGGCGGACTCGAGAACTAGAAAGCTTACGCCCTAGCCCTCTCGGCCACCTGGCCGACTAATTAATAAAGGAGACTGACGCTATTTTGAACGTGCTCAACCATGTGTTTACACGACGATGTGTGTTTTCGATCTATAAACTATCCTTACAAGAAAATTGTACATCAAAATTGATCGCGCTTATATATTCTCGTGCTTCAACCGCAGTCAGTTATTAGTTGACGTTCCAATATTAAACATGGAACAAGAGGCAAACATTAAGTTCTGTTGTAAACATGAAAAAACCGCTACGGAAACTTACAAGTTGGTAAAGCAAGTGTATGGCGATAGGCACTATCTCGTGCACATGTTTTTCCAAGATTTCGTGCACTTAGTTCGCTAGATTTCGTGATGGCTGAGAAGCGCTAAAAGACGACGAACATACGGGACGTTAGAAAATTGTTCCACACAGAAAAAGATCGAGAAAATGAGAGAGCTTTTATTAAATGATCGGCGAATGAACCTGAAAATGATGGAAGAAGCCTCAAACATTAACCGAGAAAAATTTGCCTAATAATGACACAAGATTTGGGCAAAAGGAAACTGTGTGTCCGATTTGTGCAACTTTTCTTAACAGAAGAGCAAAAAGGAAACGGAGTGGATGCTTTCAGGAGTTTGTCGCGGCCGCAGATGCGGACCCGAACTTTCTGGTTTCAATTGTGATAGGGGACGAAACCTGGTGCTATCAATAGTTCCCCAACATCTCCGCGAAAAAAAGAAATTCTGGTTTGAAAAGTCAAGAACAAAAGTAATGCTGATCACTTTCTTTGAGAGCACTGGCACTATCTACGACTTTGCCGTTCAGTTGATTCAGATAAAATGAGACGACTTTGCAATTTTATCGGTTGTTCGACGTGAGAACCACGTTAGACTATCGCGCGGCAACGTAATTTCCACTGAAATAGGCTGAGTTTGACGGACTCCATGGGAAATTCGTTCCACACCTGCTGACACACTTTCCACAGCCCGTCAACGGTTCTTGGTCGGCGACTTCCGAGCCGTCGTTTCAGGAGACCAAAACCACAGAAATCCATCGGTGATGCGTCAGGAGATTTTACAGGCACATGAGAGAAGGGAATAACTCGTATGCCCGTCTCCTATTCCATCTTCCTGTAGTAAGCCACAGATGACTTGGCAGTGTGGCTTGATGCCTTGTCCATGTGGATCCAAACTTTTGATTGCTCACCAGGGTACAGACGTGGGATATCCTGCCGATATATGTGGTCCATTACATTACTCTGGAAGTAAGCTGCACTAATTTTACAGTTTCCAGGAACTCGACGAATCGTGAGCAATCCACGTGAGCAATATCCGGCAACCACCATGAAGCCCTTTGAAAACTTTTCCTTGCACCTTCGGACAAAATCGGACCTGGCCTTGCCCCCTCTTTTGCGATAGTAAATTGCCCTGGGCTTGTTGGTGTCATCGAGGTACACCCAAGCTTCATCCAAGGAGACAACCCACTTCCATTGGTCACCTGCAAGATGGTTTTCGTACAGTTTTCTGGCGTTTGTGAATCGTTCCTGCAAGTGCCTGGCCGACAGTCTGTGACCGCGCGCTTTATGACGTCGCTCCAGCCCAAGATTGTCATGAATTATTCTGGAGACTGTTGCTTGTGAAATACCTTTCCTTTGGGCTAGACTTCTCTGTGTGGGGGGGATTTTCTTTCAGCACTTCAGACCCGATTTCTCGAACCACCTGAATTAGGCGTGTTGGCTGGTGCTTGTTTCTGGTCTGCTTCTCTGCTCGTCCATGTTCATTAGATGGTCAGAATTTGTTCTTTTTGATTCTTCGACCCACAGTAGCTTTGGATACCACAATACCATTTCGTTTGCATAATTCCACAATGCACGAAAGACTGAAGTTAGCGTCGGAAAGGGCAAACATATACCCTTCCCAAAAAGCTGTGATTTTGGAAGCCATGTTTCAGCACGAAATGCCCCAAATAACAGCAACAAGTGTATACAAAGCTAATCCCCATGAATAGTGGACGAGTCATGCAAATCACATTCCGTCAAGGTCATACGCGGCGTTTAAAGTCGTCTCAGTTTATCTGAATCACCCTCCGTATAAGGAGTTTCTTCCGCCTGGACAAACAATGAACATGAAATATTACAGGGAGATTTTGCTGTGTCTGATTAAGAGAATCCATTGAATACGACCACAATTTCATGCAAAAGGGAGTTGGTTCTAACCGCACAATAATGCCAGACCGCACACAGCAGTGCTTGTACAGGAGTTCTTAGTCAGTAACGTAATTGTGAAGCTTTATCAGCCTTATTCCCCAGACTTATTTCCACCAGACTGTTTCCTCTTACCCATACAGAAGACATGAAAAAGAACGTTACAACCGAATTTGGAGGGGTTAAGACACAGGACTTTAAAGCATGTTTCCAGAACTTGTAAGAACGCTGCAATAAGTATGTAGCCTCAGAAGGTAACTGTTTTGAAAAATATTAAACAGTTTTGCCAGAAATATGTCTTGTACCGGGTGGGCAAGAAATAACGTGAGGTGTTCAGAGCTCGCTAGCGGAAATTCTATTAGGCCAAATACAGTACATTTTGGTGTACATACTTAGTGGAACATGCAGTTTCGATTTCTGCAAAAAAAAAAAAAATAGTACCAAAAGTCGCCATAGGGGGCGCTTATTTCAAGAAAACAATGAATACCTAATTGTCAAATGAACAAATACCGTACAAACCAACTTTAGTAACAACAATAAACAATGTTTTATTTTTAATTCCAAATGTGTTTCAATATGACCACCAGTGTGCTGTTCCAATAGCTGCATGCGGTACACGACATTTTCTACGGCAGCTCGCAGCATATCTGCATTAATTAGTCTGATATGTAACGTTGAGAGGTCAGGAACATGTGCTTGATACACAAGGCTTTTCAAATATCCCCATAACCAAAAATCATAAAGGTTGAGATCAGGCGACCTGGGTGGCCATACCATGGGAAATGCACGACTGTTGTCTGAAAAACGTTCTCGCAAGATCTGCTGCACCTGACCTCCGATGTGCGGTGGCGCATCATCCTGCATAAAAATGGGCGAATCCAGACAACCCTTTTCCTGCAATCGTGATATCACAAAATTCTCAAGCATATCGGCATACCTGGCAGAATTGACGGAACAAGTCACCGTTCTACGGGGACGGTTTCTTCAAAAAAGTACGGGCCGATGATGAAAGAAGCAGTAAAGCCGCACCATACTGTTAGTTTCGGTGAATGCATAGGAGTTGGCAGACACACTTGTGGATTTGATGCAGCCCAAATACGGCAGTTGTGGGTATTGATATCACCATTCTACTAAAAATGTGCCTCGTTCGTGAATGATGGGAAATCCTCAGCCTTGCCTTTTATTGTCACGATTGATCAACACGGAACGCGCTTATCATTGTTTTCTTGAAATAAGCGCCCCCTATGGCGACTTTTGGTACTATTTTTTTTTTTGCAGAAATCGAAACTGCATGTTCCACTACGTATATACACCAAAATTTACTGCATTTGGCCTAATAGAATTCCCGCTAGCGAGCTCTGAACACCTCACGTTATTTCTTGCCCACCCGGTATTGTTAAATTGCTCCAGTCTCGTTTATTGTCTCACCTTGTATGGCTAAAACTTTTTTGATCCTTCCTGGAGATGTTACTGTCTGATCCCCTAAAATACGTTATCCTAGAATTTGACGAACTTGAGGATTACATAAAATTGTGAGATATCTTATAACGGATATATTCTAAACGATAAGTTTATATTTAATCTAAATACTAGACCCATTTGCGTATAAACATTCTCAAATGATAAGCAAATACAAATTGGTATTTCTGAGTTCCTCTAATGTTCTAGTACGGATTGACCATACCTTAAGATAAATTTGTTCTACAAGCTATAACCTTGATTTCTTATTTTAAATCTCTACGTGATATTTGCCATCTTTAAGTTTTAAAAAAGATCAGATAATGCGAAAATC
>JAHWFO010070094.1:18742-34557 GCA_023313115.1 Rhysida immarginata | reverse complement strand
TCTCTCTCTCTCTCTCTCTCTCTCTCTCTCTCTCTCTCTCTCTCTCCTTTTCCTCTCTCCTTCCTTCTTTTCTACCCTTGACATACTTATACCAGTTTCTTCCAATACTAAAAATAAAAATATTAATAATAAATCTAATTCATGGCAAATTTTATGATTCACTTAGGTCGCTCTCTTCATAAGACCGAAAATGTATTCGGAAGTGAAAATATAACATATAAACATCAAGGAATTTCCTTTTATTTTTTATAAATTCCTATATATTCACCTAGAAAAGGCGTAAAATCATTTATAGAAGGAACGGATTAAATACAAACGCATATTATGATGCTGCAATTACTTCTCCGACGCGCACTTCGCAGATGGAAGCAGTATCTCATCTTCCTCACGCCACTCGTACTGCTACCTCTCCCCTTAACTATAGCTACAAAGGTAAGTTATTAATTTGTACACAAAACAAAAGCTCACTGCTATTTTAAGTACAATTTTGTCCTAAGTTATTTTTGAAAGTAAAGAATAAAACATTTGTCCTAAGTATAAATTGATGTTGAAAACATATACAAAACTTATATCCTTATATAAAAATTATATAAAAATAATTTGAAAATATATAAACAATTCAGAGGATTGATTTATACATTATATTCAAATATATTTTCTTCTACATAAATTTAAAAAATCGGCCTCAAGAAAAATTCACACCAATTTTGTTAAATTCAATATATGAAAACTCGAAGTAATGAACAAATTTATTTAAAACATATTTCTAGAAATAAGCAGATTGTTCTGATAATTTTTTTTTCAATAAATTACTTAAAAATAATTTAGAAAATTTCTATCTGCTTCAAGATATAGAGAAATTGAAAGTGAATATAAGATCTTGTAAAAGCCGAATCTAGACGGAATTCTGCTTCAATTAGCAAGCTATTTCCATAGAACAATCTCGTCAATTACTGCTCGACTTTTGATATGGCATAATTTAATCCGATTAACCAAACTAAAATACAACAGCCAATTAGCAATCGGCACTTTGCCTTGTTTAAGAAATTGACAGTTGTCATATACCATTCACTGTGCTTCAAATTGAGTTGAACGATTAGAACATGTTCCGTAAGGAATGCAACTTTACAGATCAATGGCCGGTGAAATTTATTAGAAGACATACTCAAATTTATTTATGAACAGTGCCAGTCCTTTATAATTGGCAGATGGTGGCAAACTCTCCAGTGGGATATGATGGCAAAAATTGAATATAAAATATAAAATAAAAATGGAAAAGAAATCATCCGAGTGCTGATAACTGTGTGTTTCATCTGGAGTTTCTACAATGTTTGAATGTCATCTACTTAAAATGTCGACTTAAGAATAATTTATATTTAGCAGTTTCAAAATACTTTATTGAACTAAATGACTTTTAAATTTGAAATTCTCCTAAAATGGAAATTATAACTCATCATTTAGATTAATTCTACTTTCCATTATCAATAATTATTAGGTAAATGTATTTGCAGAATACGATTACCCCATTATTATTTGTAGATTATCACAAGAAGCCCATTTAGAGCATCTGTGACAATTGAAGACAATTTGAAATTGTTTAAATCATTTTGAAACACATTAATAAATAAATGAACCTTCTGAAGAAAATTCTTCAAATAATTTATAATTACAATTACATAAAGGGAAAGGGGAAATTATACGACCTGGACTCGAACCAAAGACCACGACTTTTACGGTCGCTGTTCTAACTAAGCTTTTCTAATGGTATTTTTAAAACACTTTGTACCTTATCGAAAATCGTGCTTGGAATATCTCAAATATCTTACACCTTTCTGTAATCGGGGTAATGTGATCAGTGTCGTGCTAGCTGGGTAAACACCAATAGTTAATTTTTTTGCTTTTCAGTTATTAAATGCAGATTTTATTTTTCAATTCCCTTCTGTCTCACGTTATGTACGTACATATAGTATATTACACTGTACATTCATGAAACTTTTTTAATGAATATTAAGATTAACTGTCACTTTACGTTCTCGGGATCATAACCATTTTTATTGAATTATTTCTAAAAGAATTTACCACCTGCTTTACGAGTTCCCGGCTTTATAAACGATGTTGGGACCCATTTAATTCGTAAGGGTGAGAACTACCTGTATTATGTTTGGTTTGTTTTTTGGTGGATACGTCATTTGCACTTTTTCGCTGCACTGGATTATTGCATTTTCACATGTTCTTAATTTTTACATAAAAAGACAACACCACTGCCTATGCTTTTCGCGGGGTTCGAACCCCTGATACTAATGGAAAGCCTCCGCCCTAAATCTTTCGGTTAATATTACTGTTATATAATGGCAAAAGAAATTTTAATTATATTTTTATACAAACTGACAAAGGGATCTAGAAATTGCAGGAAATAACAACATCGTTTTGCACGATTTGGCAAAAAGTAAAGACTGACTTCGATTCTCTTTTTATTTTCACCATTTTCTGAATAAAGACAGCTTCACTTAAAAGTTCTGTATTTTATAGATTTTATAAAATAGAATAGCTCCTCCTTAGATAAGAAGAGACCGTAGAGTACTGTAGCTTCCACAAATATTCATACGGACAAAACAATCGCATATTAGTCGTGATTTTCCATTGGAAGATTGTCATATTTAATAGGCTCTTCAAATAATATTAAAATTTTGTTTAACTTCAAGATCATTGTGATAAAATATACAGTTGTCATCTATAGACAGCAAAGGCAGATTTTCTTGAAGCTTTATTAAAGTTTGTGTCGATATTAATTGTTGCATCTATTATACAGCATTCAGACATTATTCTTCGTTGCAGAAACATATGCTAGTTTGCTTTTCGGGTGTTAGCGATTTCTAAATTAATATACTAAAACTCTTGCGTGTATTTATTTATTAATGACGGCTAAATTACTTTCGCCACCCTTCTGAGAGGCTCTCTATTAAAATCGAATAAAACGTTCAGATGATAAATGAAGTGTCTTTAAAATTATTGCCTATTGTTATAATCTCTTTTGCCTATAAGTGAGATTACTACCCTCAGTTGCTCTCCGAATGGTTTAAAACTAATCTTGATAGGCATAGTAAGATTTGAAATTTATCTATGATAAGCTATGTCTAAATAATTATAGTCATCAATTTAACCAATATTATCTTTAAATGTCATTCTTAAATAGTTTCTTATCTAAATTTTTGTTGATACCCTGGTAGTTTTTTATATTTAAACATTTACTGATAAAAAATTTGCAAATTCGTTTGCATGCAAATGTCTTTCTTACATTATTTTATGTTTGTATAGAAGAAAGGCAGAAATTATTGTCAGTGCAACATGAAATATAATTGCAGCCTTTCAAAATAGCCAAGATTCTCTCGAGGACTGAATTCCGAAATTTGCCAGCTGAATTTCATTTTAAAAAGAATGGAAAGCATATATCAGGTTGTTGCAAAAGTTTTTTCCGGATTTTTATTCCAACACAAAAACGATTGAACTTGAATGACAGATTCAGCTCATGCAGATGCCGGGCAACGGTTGAAAAGTGAACCTTGAACTGTTCTGCGAGTTCCCTCGTTGTTACATTGTGATCTTCATCAATTGCTTGGCGTAGATCACCATCTGAAATCATGATTGGCCGACCAGAGAGGTGCATCTTGAAGAGTGCTATCTCCGCGGCTGAACCGGGGATACCATTCTTCTATTGTACGTAAACTGACAGTGCCATCACCTAAACGTTGGCAAATGTTTCGGTGACACTGCGCAGCACTGATCTTTCCAGAATACTCGTAGAAGATTATTGCTCGAATATACTCGCGTGAAAGGTCCATTTCAGACCGTTGATGGCACTCACAGATGTATAGTCAGTTGATTCTTGGATGTAATATAGCAAAGATATTCAGGAATCGAATGCAATAAATTGTTTGAAAAAATATGAACGGAAAATGAGCCCTTCTTGGGCACGGGTTCTAGAACCGGAAGAAACTTTTGCAACAACCTGATATTTGGACTTATTTGAAATACTTTTTCCTTTATCGATATAATTTTTTTAGGTTAGGTAAAATCGCGAGGAAAATTTTCTAGTAGGGATACAATAGTAGGGATACAATAGTAGGGATACAATGAACATTTTATGTGATCTCTCATAGAAATAATATCCAGGTTTTGATTTTTATGCCTTTCCAAATATTATGCAAGCACTGCTCTGTGTACGATTGGAGCCAAGCGCCGCAATAATTAGTTGAACAATTAAAGAATATGATCAATGAGATGATTTTGACTTGAATTCACTTGTGTTTCTGAGATCTTTCGTTTGGAGCAAAACGGCACATCATATGGCTTGTTTTAAATTTCTGTATACAAGCGTAAAAGAGTACTGACCTTTAGCAGTGAAGTCGCCGATTTCGTTAATTTAAAGACAAATTTTTGTGAAGTATCTCTGCTGGAGATGACAAAAGTAAAGGAGAAAGCGTTGCTGGAAATGATGAAAGTAAAGGAGAAAACAATGCTGAATATGTCTAAAGTAAATGAGGAAGCGACCTAATGATAGCCTAGTTAGGTCTTGTGGCTCTAGCATGACAGTAATATAGAAATTAATGAGCGAGCAAAATAATTAAAAAGAAACTGTAACGGTATTAACTATTTATATTACAGAATGCTTCAAAAAGAGCTTTGAAACTTGAAGCTTTGAAAAATGCTCATATTTATCTAAATGAGCATTAATTAGGCAGGTGTGATGGCAGACACATTCGTGTAATCTCACCTGCAATCAATTTTGGTGTATGTTATCTAGTATATAGCATTTCTGGCATCATTACTGCTGCAATTGCGGCAATATTCTATTCAGAGCACACAAATATCTTTATGTAAGGGCAATATAAACGAATCTTTAACGAAGAAAAAAATCCAGCTATACTATCGAACCCGCTTGATAAATCCACGGACTTGGAAACGTACGTAGAGGCAATCTCGCACTTCTCCAAGGTCATGAGGGATGTGTGTGGGTGTGTGTGTTCATGTATAAAGCAAATGATCCTCTGGATCTTCTTCTCGTGTTTGCGAAATAAAATCTTGTTTTACGATGCCGCCAATAAGAAATGGTCTTTCACTTTTTCTTTGTTCAGGCGCAAAACTGTCAGCTTTGATTGTCAGCGATGCGTACCAACGCGTTTTGCTGCCGAAATCCTCAGTTGTGAATTCGATAGATACAAAATGACTGAAAATTGAGGATTCCAGAAATCACTGATAATCTTCTATTTGATTCAACTTTTGAGGAAGTTCGAAGCACTTTGCTGCATTATAACATTTCAAAACATTGTACGTGTCTTCTGTATTATGCATATACTCTTTCATTCACGTCTCTTTTTGAGCGCTATGTTAATTCCATTAAAATTACCTTAAATGATTTCTTGTTGTTCAAGTTAGATTTCAGAATACATTTACACTTACAGATTATGTCCACACTTTCCCAACTGGATAAAAATGAAGTAATTAAAGTAATAAACTAGCATGTATACAGGGTGTATCTGAACGGTCTGTACAAACTTACAGCATGAGTTCCTTGATTATAGTAATTTCCAATGTTTAACATACAACCAAAGTTTGACGCTCCAGAACTCTTTACCTTTTTTGCCTACGAATGGAATTTCATCCTATTGCGTTCCTAAATTTTCTGTTACACTGAAAAAAATTTCCTTTAAGGGAAACAGGAAAAATTAAATAAAAATCTGCTTAAACAATCCGTTTCCTGAAGGAATTTGGAATGACAGTTTATCGAACTACTCACAGGATAGTTGTAGACCTAAATATATATTAAAATCATCCGGGGAATAAGAGAGATTATTTTTAGTTTCTTGCAATCGATAGCATACGGTTAGAGAATGGCCACAGAAATTTTGAAATTAAATATGAAGAATTTACTAGCGTAAATGGGAAACCACAAATGTTTTCAGATGACCATGAAGGGCAACATTAATATTGAAAGAGAGATTTCCGAAGATATAGACAGAATAATTTAGGAAAATAATAACGAACCTATTATCGAGATCGAAGTAACTGCAAATTGAGTAGATAATCTTGTAACATAACAGAACATCCATACATAACATAACATAAGTCATTATGAGACCGATTCACACACAACTTTACAGATGAAAATTGACAGATTTTTACATGAACTAAAATTTCATGCAAACTAAGATATAATTGCTGATAGTTTATTGTTTTGTAATTTATCTTATTTTTTATTACATAATAACTCAAGAATGATGTAAGAGGGTTTTATTCTACCCCATACCCCAGATGTTTATATATTATATTTTCATAAATTATCTTATTATATTAAATTTATAATTTTTTATGGTGAAGTGCTTTACTTTTTCTACGTTTTATAATTTCTGAACAAACCTAGAGACTATCTACTCCACTCACGAATTTTGGCTATCCGATCGACAGATCAATCCGGGTGCAGGCTTATGTAGATCAGTGTTCCGATCCATGGGCCCGTATTTTCCCCCGAATCTGTCAGCCCGAGATTTTCGTCCATGTAATGGTTGGCTGCGAACAAACCTTAGCGAGAAAGAAGAAGCCATATTTGCAAGTTCTGCCCATTTGATCGACTTTAAACAATACTTTTCATGCTTTATGTATTTTTTTATTAATGAACGCTGTATGAGGTGATTATCCCTGCGAATTATAGAATACGTGCATTTATCTGGTGCATTACTTAAATGTTCATTTTTCCTTCTTTTTTATTGTTGTTAGCTGAAGTTTTGGTGCGTATATAACTAGGTCATTTGTACGTTTCCACATGCTATTTATCTTCTTCGCTTGTCAATAATTCTTTTAAACATTCCGAAACCAATTTAAAAATACCATGCCTCCAGCGGAAATCGAATCCGACTGGCTCGAAAATTAGACAGCCTATATAAAAAAAAGCTCAGCTTTCTCGGCGTTCTTCCTACCGCCTTTTTTTAACTGTTATTTGACACTCACAGAAGCCTATAAATTATACAAAATAGTTGATCAACCAGACTCTCCCAGATCTTCACGATTGGCGACCATTGGATGGTGAAACAATAGGACCATTGGGAAAAGCGGATCACCGCCCTCACTGTTCTCCCATGCTGAGGAGAAGCCATGTCTGCCTCTTGGGACTGCCGTTTCAGAAAGATGGATGGATCGGAAAGTATCGAAACATATGATATTACTTGGCAATACTAATCAAATCAGCGTCGGGGGCCTGCTCTGCAGATTGAGCTGCTTGGTGGCTTCATGGAAGTCCAATTGGATATCTTGTAACACCATGGCGGTTCATATCCGCGATAGCTCAATTAGAAAGGCTGAAGGTTTAAGTGTAAAACTACCATATTAAATAATGTCAGGATAATTTTAATGAATACATCTATCCAATGCAAGAAACAATTCCTGAAATAAACCTATATCTAATCACCGAAAATAACAAGAAATTAAGCCTCCCAAGGAAGGTATAGGAAAGTAGCGGAAGCCCTGAGTTCATCTATTTTTTTTATTCCTTCATCTGCACTTTTAACCCCCCCCCCCATTTTTTTTAATCAAAAATTTATTTTCTCGAACCTTGTAATTAGAAAATATAAAAGAACCCTATCTTCTTTCCTTTCTCATCATTTTCGATCGAATGATATATCACACCCTATATGTTGCCATAAATTTCTTAAGACCAAGTGATTGCCACCCCCCACAACTCCAACTCTATTGAAACAATTTTGCCCAAACTTTACAGTAATGTTGATCTTGCTTAGAGGAATCTGCATACCGAATTTCACTCCTTTATATGCAAATACGCGTAGACCTTTTGGTCCCCTCTAATTTCCGCCCCCAAAACTCCGTCCCCAGTGGGCCAATCAAAACCAAAAATTAAATAGTGAAGGTGCCCATGCCCACAGTAAGCTACATTCTGAATTTCAACCTTCTACCTCAAAAAATGCGGAAATTATGAAGGGGACGGACGGACAGACGGACAGACATTGTGAAAACAATAAGTAGCTCCATTCTTCCGCAACATTAAAAATTATTAAAATAAAAAATAATTATTCAAACTAAACTCCAGGGAGAGATACGAAGGCAAACGACGAAAAGCTGGAAGTGTTCCCGAACCCAACTATTTTCTCTTGATCTCTATAGTGTCGCTGTTCAACAATAACTCGTTGTTAATGTAAGTATCAAAAAATTAATAACAGTCCATCTTTCTCGCAAAGTTTTCGAGTGACAATTGCCTCTTTTTCGGACACACCGTTGATGTAACGTGACGTGTATACTATTTGAAGAACTTAAAATAGATTTAATAAAATTTCTGTCTGGACTTTAGTTTTGAATTATTATATTTTATTCTGAAAATTTTTAGTTTTGTGTTAAATTTATTATTTTCAATGATTATCCATGATAAACACAACGTTTCAATATAACTAAATACTCATCTATTTCAATAATAATAAATGCATTAAAAAGTAATATCAAATGCAGGTTGGCCTGGAGTGATAGACAAAGAGGTTGAAATTTCCTTTTATGCAATGATTCCACGAATAAATAAGGAAGGGGTTTATAAACAAATAGAATATCGAAAGATTACAATGTTCCACTTTTAATAAAATACCGGAAAACCCAAATCTCTTTTTCCTTAGTTTAAATAACTCCTGCGTGAATCTAATTCTGATAAGAGAAAACATTTCCTGCAATTCACCTGAAAAGTTCTCCAAACATATATAAAGGGAATAGAAACGACATTCACAGTACAATGTCAAATTTAACTAGCGATAAAACGACCTTAGACTGATATATACAAAAATGAAAAGAATTTTGAAAAATAGTATTATACAAATAAGATATGTTTTTGTCATGTTCCCCTAACAGAGACACAGGAAATCCCTCGTAGTTTATTTATCAACTTTTGTTATCAAAATAAATGGATAAAAAATTATTGTTGTGTTTCGCAAAGCAATTTTCTTGTTTGAAAATAAATAAACATAACGCATTTATTAGAAAATTTTGCACGTTTTGGAAAATTGACCTATTAGGGAAAAAGTTTGAAAAGTTTTAAATAATTACATGTATTGCAGAAATGAAGCTGCTATTAACGGTTTTTCAATAGAAAGAATTTTTTTAAAAGATGTTTGTTTATATAATCCCAGTACAATAACATTCTTTAATATACTAGGATATTATTTTCTTGTTTTCAAATGCAGTAAACAAAAAATAATTAATGGAGTGGTTTTCCAATACCTTCCACATCTATTTAGTCAAAATTATGTTGTTTGGGTAACGGGAAGAAGAAAGAAATAATATGAGTTAATTATTTCTCCTATATTATGATGGCGCATCGGTCAATTATTTGAGATGAGAGTATTGTACATATAAATTTTGGCTGTTTATTTTTAATATGATTTTTAATAATAAGACGTATCTTCTAATATGTTATGAGTGATTCTCTAATTCGATGTACGTCCTTTTAAGTTGTTTTCGTTCTATTGCCGAAGCTATTTTTTAACCCTTAAACCGAAACATCATTCTCTGAGACCGGTAATGTTTTTTGTCATGCTACTGAATAGAAACACTTTTCTAGCTGCGTCTTACCCTTTTATATGCGCCTTCCAATAAACCGTTTCTACTAGAAAAAAATGCTGGTGTTTCTCTTCAGAGCGATACGCTTAAGAGTAAGGCTTGCTCTAAATGTCCATACACCAAGAAAAGGAAAATATACAAATGCATCACCCATAATAGCAAATCAATATGCCTAGAAAGCAGCCGAAAGCTGCATCTTACGCACAGTAAATAAAGATTTAAGTTTTTTCATATTATATTTTTGTGGCATATGCAATTGATAAATAAATGTTTTTTCAATAAATCCATGTTATAATCAAAATTTTGCTCTTTTATTTCCAAAAGAGTTCAAAACATCCTGCTGAAACAAATTTAGTCAATCTAGACTCATATGTCCATGGAAAATCGGAATTAGAAAACAAGGTCACTAGGACCAGGTATTTCCGATTACGTACTATTTACCAATATTTCTGTTTGAAGGCTAAGAGGTCATTTAGCTATCAGTCTTGTTTTTTTTTAATATGATAATGTTTTAAGACTGGATATCATTCTGGAAAACGCATAATACAAAACCGACCCAAAAAAACGTTACGGAAACAAAAAGATTTCATAGTCTTGTTTTATTGGTGCTTATTTAAATATTTTTGGCGTCGGCTTGAAGCACGCGACGGCACTGAAAAGTCACCTGAACTTTGTAGTCTGAGCAACAATTTTTATTTAAAATTTTTCCTACAAGAGATATTATTAAATATATTGAAAGTGTGGTATCAGATAGCGCCACTATACTTCGCTGTCTTATCTAGCTCAATTAGTTCGTTAATTCAAAAACAAATGACTTGTAAATTTTGTAATGGCGTAACGTTTGTTTTTAGTGTATAGGAGTAATCTCTTTGCCATTACAATAAATATATTTTATTACTCACAATTTAATTTATAATTAGTTATTTTGAAACACTGAAGAACCAACTATACAGGGTGAATACAAAAGTCTGAACCCCCCTTTTATTTTTTGAACCGAAGCAGATTTGTCAATTTTGATGAATCCAATGAATAGGAAGTTGTGGATAGCCTATCCCATGGTGCACTTTTCATCATCCCAAATAAGCAAATTAGGACACATTCAAAATTTATTCCAAAAAACCGTAAGGGATAGAGAAAAAAACCCAATTGCAAACTTGTTCAACATAAAAAACAAACAAATCAAAAAAAAAATCATCCAGATCGGACCAACCAATCACCCACAATCACGTGGTGAACTGTTTGTTGCTTACAAACAGTCACACTGCACAAACAAGTTACTTCAAACAGTTTAAAAAAAAAGTTAATCAACAAAATGCTCGATGTGACGACCCTGGGCACCATAACACAATTGGACACGGAACCTAACTGACGCCAAAACATCGGCAAGCATGGCTGGTGTCACTCCTCGGCACGCTTCCTGGATTCGTTGAAACAGATCCTCCAGTGAGGCGGGCTGCGTAGCATAAAACTTGTCCTTCAGGTATCCCCACAAGAAAAAGTCAAGTAGTGTAAAATCAGGGGAGCGGGGTGGCCAACGAACTGGTCCTCCTCGGCCAATCCATTGTTGTTCAAACATCTCACTTAGACGCTCGCGAACGACCAACCCGTAATGTGGAGGAGCTCCATCATGCTGAAACCACGTGCGCTGATACGAGGCCAATGGCAAATTGTCAATGAAGTCTGTGACTACCACGTTGAGAATTTCAGCCCGGTAGCGTTCTGCAGTCAGTGTTCCATCGTAAAAACATGACATGCAGTAACTCCTGGTGACAATGAATATGGTATAGGTGAAAATGATGTGCGTGTAGAATGTTGAGAACAGTTCTCTGATGGCACCCAACATCTGCAGCAATTGCTCTGCTGCTTGTGTGGGGATTTGCAGCAACTGCAGCCAGAACTAGTGTTCTTGTATCCTCGTCGCCTTGTGCCCTTGGTCGTCCTCGTTTTGCATTAACATTCCCTGTAGCCTCGAATCTTTGAATAATGTGACGCATTGTTTGACGAGATGGATGGCGTTCGTTAGGGTATCTGTCTCGATACAACCTAACTGCAGCATGTAGGTTTCTCCTTGCCTCTCCGAAGCAGAAGATCATGTTGACCATTTCCGGAACAGTGTAGCTTGCCATCCTGGAATTGTTCTGTCTTCTGTGTGCTGAAACATGCCTTTTATTTGCTTTTCCGCATGAAAGTGAATGTGAGTATGGTAATTTATGTTAAGTTTTTGATTTGCATGCTTTACATGGTGGAAATATCAACATTCAGTTTTCCTTGTGCAGTGTGACTGTTTGTAAGCTACAAACAGTTCATCACGTGATTGTGGGTGATTGGTTGGTCCGATTTGGATGATTTTTTTTTGTTTTGTTTGTTTTTTTATGCTGAACAAGTTTGCAATTGGGTTTTTTTCTCTATCCCTTACGGTTTTTGAGATAAATTTTGAATGTGTCCTAATTTGAATATTTGGGATGATGAAAAGTGCACCATGGGATAGGCCACCCACAACTTCCTATTCATTGGATTCATTAAAATTGACATATCTGCTTCTGTTCAAAAAATAAAAGGGAGGTTCAGACTTTTGAATTCACCCTGTATGTTCATTTAGGTCTTCTGATGTTTTTCGAAGTCTTCATCAAATTTTGAATTTATGCTATTAATATATTTTTACAGATTCCTCCCTCTATACAGTTAAGAATAATGTTTCGACCCAAAAAAGCGTTACGGGTGATGCAATAATTTTAATTTTGCATCAAACAAAATACACTTTTGTGATTTTAGATGCTGCCAAAAGCTTGCACGTGCCGTGTTTGTGACCCCCTCATTCGATTGTAACCATAGACGCAAGTAAAGAGACGCACCTTAAGCATAGACGCTGTGTTTACCTCACATGTTGGGAGATTAGATACATGTGCTGCTATTTCATACTTCAATTACCATAAGTCATTACTCAGTAGACTCGTACATTAGCGATATACATGATTCTGTAGACTCGTCCATGGATAAATAAATAAAAGGTATATGTTCTGTAAAAATTATTTATTTATTTGTCGCATCTTATTCACTGTTTCGGACTGCAGTTTCAAAATTCCTGACTTTTTTATTTAAAAATTTTTTAATTTCCTTCTATATGACATGACGTAATTTTTCATAGAGTGCAATCATTTTTTGGACGGAGAGTATTATTGATGACGAGGACCATAATTGTCAAAGAAAATTTCTTTAGCTTCGATTATGAACTGGCAGTTAAGATCGATGAGGCCTACTCTTTTATTCATGATACAAAATCTTGTGATAGAACTATCGTAGGGGCTATATGGATTTCGTGAAAGGAGAAAGAAAAGCGCGACCATCACGATGTAAGAAGTATAACAACTGAAATTGCCATGAGTCGCCAATCCTTTTTAGGTTTAACTCTTGTTCTTTATTACCAAAACACATATATTACATATCAAACGCACTTTACAAGGTAAAACATACAATTTACAAGGTAACACAAAATGTCCACAAATCTGGTACCAGAACACTTGCTAGCAGACTTATAAGAGTTGATTGGCGGGTTTTGGTTTGACCATTAATATGATTGATAACATCGAGGACTGGACCGCTTTCGAAATGAACTTGGTTAATTAATATTTTATAAGGGTATTTTTTTGACATGTTCTCGGATATCTAGAGATTCGTTGGCGAAAAATCGTAGTGTGTGTTTCCATCTTCAGGATATGCATGACTTCATTCCGTTCGGTCGGTGAGGTTCTATGTACAACCATTCTTTGAAAAATCTCTTTATAAATCCGATAAAAAAGTTAACACAGATCGGAAAAATGAGCTTGTAGAGGCCGCTAGCTTTGCAATTGTCTTGAGGTTTAAGGGATACTCACAATTATTTGACGTACTTGAATTAGCATACTCAGGCCTCGTTTACGAAAAAATATTTGACATTCTGCTTATTTCGGGAAAGAATTCATTTCTCGACCCGAGCATAAATTTATATTCCAAATAAAACTAAAATCAAGTCATTAATCGAACCCGAGCCAAACGAACGAAAATCAGAAAGGGCCTGAAATATGCAGAATTAAATGATCCTGAGAGATGGGAGATCAACCTTTTCGTTGTATAAAGGAATGGGAGATATCATAAAGAGTGCGCTTCGTTGATGACTCCTGAGGTTGTGCCCAGATCTTTTTGAAAATATGAAAACCGTATTCGGCGGTCATAGCCACAGGGAAAGAAAAGGCATTCCATACTTAAATATTTATTTTCCTTATATTCAGCCATATGTGGCTACATTTTCATGTTTGTTTTTTGAAAACTATAAACTTACAAAAATATTATATGCAGCCTGGATAAGAATTTTCAAGTGTCGATAAGAAAGATTTCTAAAAAAACTATTGAGCATGTATGTTCCAAAATCGATTATTAAATGTATGTATGCAAGTGCATTGGCTTTTTAATGTCTAAATTAGTACTTTTGGAGTTCTCACACTCTAACGATGTGTTTCAGAATATTCTCTAAATCGAAATCCATGTACAGGGTGATTCAAAAGTCACTGTGCAGGGGCTGGAAATGATATTTAATGGAAATAGATGCTGAAAATGCCCGCCACCAGTCTCACGACATCGGTTAGCACGTAGTTGCATGTTGTGAAACACTCTGCTCAATATGGCTGGAAAGATTTGCTGAACTTCTGTGGTGATTTCCTCCTTCAGCTGAGGCAAAGTGTACAGGTTTCCATGCACTACTGCATAGTAACTTGTGCATCACCCTGTATAATACAAATACATTTTTCTAGGGTTTCGAACTTGTCTTTCTTCTATATATATAAAGAAGGATGTTTGTGGGTCTGTCTGTGGGTCTGTCTGTGGGTCTGTTTTTTATACAAATCTACAGTTTTATTCCGATCTTGATGAAATTTCGCATACATGACCTTCAAAGCATGAGGAAGGTCACTGTCTACCTCAGATTTCGGAAAAATAATAAATATCGATAAAAAATCGATATTCATGGTTATGGCAAGGCATATTAATGAGAAATATCTCATGACCAACAATGCAAGGCAAAGTTTGTACAACAATATGTATCAACAATGGTATCAGCACGCAATTCACAAACACACTGCATGAACCAACAATCAATATCTCATGACCCACAATGCAAGGCAAAGTTTGTGCAAGTGTAATTATCCCGGGCAACGCCGGGTACCTCTTCTAGTTTATTATAAAGTTATTTCATATATGGGAGTCATTAAATAAGCGCTGCGATGAACACGTTTTTATCTTCCTTAGTTGTGAACATTTTTCGATTAGAGATTCAATTATAAATCTAACCAAGGCATGAATAAATTGAGCAGGAAAATTATCGTCATAGACAATTTACTGTATTTAATTTAGAGTGATCTTAATAAATGATTAAATTAAAATTTATCATAAATATGAAACGGCAAAACTTCAAACAAAAAATGATGTTTATTCAAAATAAATTTCCTTCTTTGCTGTATTCATTTGTTGCCTTTCAATTTGTCACGGTAAAAATAAAGTTTTTTTCTAAGTATTAACATTGATAAGAAATTTTTTATTCTGATAAGTAAAATAAATAATACATTTTTTAAAGGAAATATAGTAAATCATGTACTCATTGTAAATATGTTTTGTTTACATCCCATGAAAGATAATAACAATTCTCCATTTCACTAAAGAGAAGACCCTTCATTCTGATTGGACTTGGTTCAAAATTATGCACCTTAAATAAATACTTTCCAAGAATTAATATTGTCGTATGATAACTCACCTTGAGAGTTATTGAGCAATAAGATATTCGCAAGTTTTAATGAAGCTAGATATGTACCTTTTTTTACAACAATAAAGATAAGGAATTTCGATGTTTGTTTTAGTGAGTTTTGAATAAAAGAGATAATTATATCCCTTTAGAATTTTTTTAATCTTGTATAACTTTTTAAATTTATTTCGAGATATGCACAGATAGATTAAAAATCGTAGATAAAAGTATATGTACACCTGAATTGTAATTGTTCCCGCGTGCACAAGTAATTGCAAATATTGAATTAAAAGACTATTGGAGACCAAAAAGCGAATCGCACGCATTGGAAACAGAAGACTCGCCCAGTTTTGTGTGCTTGAAACATCACTTGATCTTCAGTCCAGAAATTCTCATTTCATTTAGCATTCTGTTTTTGTACATTTGCAAAAAAATCAGACATTTT
>JAHWFO010070094.1:0-13742 GCA_023313115.1 Rhysida immarginata | reverse complement strand
ATTATCGTGATCTATTAATAAATATTTCGTTCTATTAAATAACTCATTATATAATGAAGAAATGCTAGTTTGAAATTTGTCGCAACATGAGCGGGAAAAATCCGTAACATAGCTGTTAAATACTCTAGGAAGAAATGCTCTTTTATCTTTAAGAAAGAGAAAGTTCAAAATAACTGAAGCCTCTCTTCCTCGGTCTCCTCTATTCTGTATTTGAAGCGGAGCGTGAGCTCAAATCGTCAATCAGAGGAAACTACTGTATGAAACACAAGAATAAATTGTTCAAGATTATAAAGACCGACAAAAATAAATGAGGACATTAAAAGAACAAGGACTGCAATTGTTACAAGTAATTCTGAATAAACAATTCTAATGGAAACATCATAGTTGACGTCAATCAAGATTTTAAGTTGATTGGAGAAGAATTAATCTTCATCCGAACTTCTTTTGAAATTAAAATAGACGTTTTCTTGACAAAGGGCAATTGGTTTCTCTTGACACTGTTTATATATCATTAAACATGGAGATTTAGCCACAATAGAGATTGGTTTCAATAAACTCGACAAACGTTAACCTACTTTAGCGAACCCAAAGACGGGGAACTGCGGGGTCGTCGAATAGAAGACGTAATCACAATGGAATCCCTTTCTCTCTCTTTGTCCCCCTTTCCTCAATACGTCGATGTTTTTTTTCCATAGTAGGGGATAAAAAAACTGGCTAATTCCTCTCCCTCTCCCGACGAAAAAAAAAATCATTACCTGCATCAGTGACCGATGCATCATTTTGTAGTAGCCTTGAGTTAATACGGAAGAAGTTTTCATTATCTTCCATCTTCGCGATAAAACAAACAAAAAAATAAATAAATAAAAACAGAAGAAAAATGTTTAGATAAGGTTTTTATTTTAAGTATTGACAAAAGAATTAAAGGAGGTTAAGGAAGAGATGTTTTTTGGGGGGGGAGAGGCGGAATAAAGGCTTTTGTTGAAAAGGAAACAGAATTTTAAAAAGAAGTATAAATTACGATGTTACCAAAAGTAGGACAACAAACAATTTCAATATCTAAGCTAGTCACAGTATTTGTAAATATATTAAGATGGTATGTAGAATAAATTGTTATCCACTTCCAGGAAGATAACTTCTGCCAAGAGAAGATAAGTTCTGTGAATTTCATTGTAAAAGTTAATCACGATTTACTTTAAAATTTAAAAGAAGGAAGTTTTTTTTAATTATAGAAGATGAAATATACAGGGTGTCTCATGTAAAGTGAACCAGTAAGCAATTTCTAAAATACACATATGACAGAGTTCTTTCAATGGAAGATTTATTGTACTTTTATGTGAGGGATTTTTATGTATATTCCATTTCCAAAAAAAAAAAAAGACGACATTTTCGAAGTCAACTTTGAAATGAGCAATAGAAACCCCTATTTTTAATGGTATTTTCAGATTGTACACAATATTTGAGAAATGTTTTTCTTGGTGTTCTTTCAAGGAAGTATAATAAATGTTGTTATAATAAATGTTCAACCTTTGTTTCGTTTAAATTGATGAGCAATTTCTGTATTTTGCCTTTTCTTTAAATCCAAACAACTCCAATTTCAGTGCCTCTATCTCCTATACGGTTGAGTCAATTGAAAAAAAAATCAAGAATAAAACATTTCTAATTATATTATTTTGACCATTTAACTTTCTTACAGATATTATTTATTCCAAAAGTTTATTTAAATCAGCAACATATTTCCCATAAACATCGTCCGTCTCCCTGTTGATCTTCTTTGCGGAAAGGAATGTTATTTCTTTTTTTTTCCCTTTTTTTTTTGCCCTTCCGAGCGAGATCAGGATTTGCTATAGCAGCGATTGTCAATCATTTTCTTCTATGTGCTTTCACGGTTTTAAGAATACATCCATTGATCAACCTTATATTATAGAAGGAATCAAGTTGACACATGTTTTATATTTAAGTCTAATTAAAAAATTTTAGTAACAAACTCTCAAAAAATTTTAAATGCTATTGCTTTATTTTCATTTAGTAAAAATTCTTTTAATCCTGTATAATTTCAGTCTTCCTTAAAGGATGCAAAATTGCTTTAAAATATTCAAATATATTGGGTTGTTTCATAATTATTGATCAATTCTGAAACAAAACACAACCGAAAACGAAATGAAATCCATTTTATTCATAAAAATATCCGCCTGCCTTCGACAGCAATACACTGTGCCCAGCATGATTTAAATGCAAAAATGCCGTGATGACAGAAGCTGGCATCATAGTGAGTGTAAGAAATCTCTGACGGCATGAATCACAGCATTCTGGTTAGTGATCCATTCACCTCTCAAGAAGTGATGGGAGAGGCGGCGCTAGCTTCTTCAGCGTCCCTATGAAACCCTATGCAAACCTCTAAAATATACACCCTTTCAACCTTGGTTGGCGCCCATTCTTTAATGCGACGCATAGTTTGCTTACCATTCGCGCCGCCTCTGACTGATTGGGAGGACTTCATACCCGAAGGCGCTTATTTTCTGCAAGCTTCCAGTAGAAATGTGGTCGTGCTCCTTCATAGGTCGTAAACGCGTGAAGAGCAATGATTGTCTTTTGTTTAATTTTTTGTATCATTGCTGCAGGTGATGGCAGCACAGGCGACGCGGCAAAATCTCATAATGTATCACAGTCTTGGCAGTACTACACTCAGATCAGAACCTTCATGAGTGTAAGTTTCGTTTGGACATTTGTTTCGACGGTTCTCCTTATTATGGGTTTTTGTTATCATAAAGCACCCATTTTTCATTAACCATAAAGATCCTATGCAGAAAGGGAGAAGCTAACCTGACGTTTTTGGAGGCCAATGCCTGTATCTAGACACTGTATCGCTATTCGCTGATATATGGAATCCAGGTATCCAGTTTATAACTTTGCGATACTTACCAGCTGTAAATTGTTGCTGTTGATACGAGAAGATCGACACTGAGTTCAAGTAATATGGATGCCGGCTTTTCTTCGACGTTCTCCCTTAACTGTACTGTCACATACAACCGGAAGGTTGGCCTATGATCGATGTTAGCATTACCGCCATGAAACTTACAAAAACAGTCTGCGGACAGTTCTTTCACTCGTCGGGCCGAAACGCCACGCCTTTTTGACATTCGCAGCCCGTTTCGAACAATTCTGTCCTATGCAAAATTAATCGCACATGACATTGCTCCAAGAGGTCACAAACATTTGTCATCTGACAGAAATAATTTATTCAGCACGTGGATTAAACCCTTTCTGTTTACAGAGGCGTATTGTAATTATGCGTGCCTAGTAATCAGATGTTCAAATTAGTCATGACGGAATCAGCCAACACGATCATAGTCTTTCTTGTACTATTTTCTAATCACTCTAAGGGTTCTTAGAGGAAGCAAAATTGTTCTCCAATTTCTTAAAGACTAGTTTCGTCAGACCAATGTTCTGCTACACTTTTTCCGATTCCATTCTTACAAAACACACCTCTTCCATGTTTTAAGAACTGGTCTTATTTTAAACTTAAGGCATAGTCTCGTGATTCAAGAGCTGCCGAGGCGAAGGATACCGTAATACTTTAACCTCGACTGGGGGAGGGAAGAGAAAAGATTAAAGTTAGAGGAAGGAAAAGGATGTGAAAGGATATTAATTTGTTTAGTAGGAAAACCGCCGAAGATAAAGAAAATTTATTATACTGTTGCATTCAATACACGTCACCGGTAATCAAAGTCTTTGCTCGAATCGTAGACAACTAATGTTCTCTTTCGAGTCATTCCTCTTTTAGCTGCTGGAAGCGTTCGTATTCATAACAAGGATATCTGAAGAGGCTTTCCGATGTCGTTCCTATCCATTTCTCAGCTGAAACTTGGGTCCATTCTTGGCCAGGTCTCCTCTGACGATCTCTTCAGTGTTTTTAAATAAATGAAACATTCCAAAATCGAATGTTTGCAAATACGTAAAGGAATTTTAAAAGTTCAAGTTGATGCATAGAACAGTGTCTCTCTTATTTCTTATCTTTGATTTGCATTGTGTTATGGGTCGTCACATATTGTATTTCAGTTAAGAAGTTTTATATACGTTGACAAAGAAGCACAATTCGACTTATTTCTTTGGCTTCCTTATCCGAAATCTCTCCAAAAGTCTTTTCTTATCCCTGTTTTTCAGATCTCTAGCAAAATAAAATAAAAGAGGTCATACCTAATCAATGTCAAGCGTGGTATTAGACTGCCAGTGTAAACAATGAAGCCAGAAGTTATAAATAACAGGTCTCGGAATACCAAAATGGTAGCATTGCTTTAATGGAACCTACGCGTTTCGAAATACACTTCTTCTGGGTGGTGCAAGGAACCTTCACCCCCGAATAAATGGGCTCCATGCTGATTGGCGGTCTACAGAACAGAGATGACAAACAGTATAAATTTATAAAAACAAACAATAAGTAATCACTATAATTATAACTTAATTATAGCAAAATTGACCAAACATGCAGTGATTGAATTAAGCCTGGTTCACACTACTACAGATTCCAGAATTTAATTATTACACACAACTAACTGAAATAAGAATTTTATTAAATTGTTGAGTTTCATTTACTTTTGTGGAACCTTAAAATATAAAACTTCATGGATATATAAAGTAATACTAATTATTCGATTTAACCAAAATCTAACTCACTCGATCAGGACCGATGCAAAGTCGTCATGCGGAGTTTTGTGCTGTTGCAACGTTTGCACAGCCCTCCGGCCGGCCTTCTTCTTGATGAACTTTGGTATAAAATCTAAATATCAAGTGATGTGAATGACCTAGAAGAGCCAAGTTGTTTCCTAGACAGCTATAGGTTCGGCCTCGGTGGCTCAGTGGTTGCATGATCGCCTCTGATGCCCGAGTACGCGGGTTCGATCCCGGCCGAGGACGACAAGGATTTTTCAGGGGGGGAATCCTGAGATCGCGCACTTCCTTCGGAAGGGAAGTAAAGCCGTTGGTTTCGTGTATTCGTTTTCCGGCTGCACATTAAAGAACCCTTGCGAAGCAAAATTTGCGGCCCCTATAACGCCGTTCTGAAATGACCATAGCAGTTGAAAAGGACGTTAATACCAAACAAACCAAGCCAACACAGCTATAGTCTATACAGAAGGATATACAGAATCCGCCAAAAATGCACACATGCTTCAACAATGCCATCTATGGAATTTTTTAAAGTTCTGTCGAATTATGGTAGCAAGAGCAACAACCGAGGGCGTTTTCACACACACAGGAAAAACCGGACTCGGTGACTGTGTCCTTGCCGGCCAATGACTTTCACACAACAACATTCTCTCGGTGCCGTTTATTAGTGCCATAGGTTTTTAGCACTTGTGAAAGAAAGATGTGTGCTGCGTTCAGCAAACGTTACTTTCTTGGGCTATTATACCTTAAAGGATGTGTGGTACGATTAAAAGATGAGCAGAGATCTGAAATTTATGCAACTCCAAGCCTACGAAATTTACCCAGAAGTATGCATATTATCGGCCAGCAAAAACAGAGCAACTGATTTTAGAGATAATTTATCAAACTACACCTTCGTAAGCAATGAGGCAGGGCCGGCGCTCGGGGATGGCGAAGAGGACGACCGCGTTTCATAGCCCTTATAATATCATAATTAATCTACTTTTCGGCCCGCACAATTCAATTTGCCCAAGGCCCTGCACCCTCCTAGCGCCCTCCCTGAATGAGGGGGCGTTGAATGGTAAATGAACAAAATATTATTACACTATTATATTTCTGCATTATTAATATTAAAAAATGTATAACTTGAATTTTATGTTGTTGTTTTTCGTCTTTTTGTGAAAAATCAGCTTCTAAAACGCACAAACTTCTTTCCATGCTTTTTGTTTTTCAATTTTATCTTTAAAACAATCAGTATCTCATAAACAGGGTTTACTTTCCACAAATTCTATCAATGTTAAAGGATCGTACGAGAACAATTTGCTCATTTTCGCAATGAAAGAAAATTATACTACTATATTGAAGTAAATGTAAATAAAATACAAATCACTACCCGGCTCCGGTTCTGCCGGTGTATGTGAAAACGCCCTAAGTAAACATTGAAAGCGACGAGTTGGCATCCGATTGTCGAGTTCAACGCTGACTGTATTTGACGGTGCCGGTGGTCGGACCAGCAAATCTGCCGGGTCGAGCTACTTGTGAAAGCTCTCGTTTAACAACGTTGCATCCGGCGCCGGTTTCGGTCTTGCCGGTACATGTGAAAACGCCCTAAGGCCTCTTACCACTGTCGACTACTTGCCGGCAATTATGGTTGCGAAAAACCAGAAATAATAGGAAACCGATGCCGGGAGACCGAATGGGTAAACAAACAGCCGCCACCGTTCGTATCGTTCTCGTTCGTTCACGTCTACGTATCGACCTTCAGCATCGCGCTGGCTACCTCTCGTTCCGCATCTAGTAAGATGGACGTACAGGATATAGTTACTGAGTGGTATTATTTAAAAAAAAAGAAAAGAAATATTGGGCACACCCCTTCGAATATAAAAATAGAAAGTTCACTCCTATTATAAGAACGTGGAAATAAATGCATGTTCCAATTTTTTTCGAGTACTTGCGAAACAATGACAATAAATTAAAATGAAATGAGACAAGGGGATAATGACAAGGTCCAACAAAAGGCGAGGCCTCATGCAAAATGCTATTACTGGGCCTATTTTCATAAATCGTGATAAATCAAGGCGCAGGACTTCGGAAACGCGGGGTTTGTGAAGCCACATCGTTAGCATCGTCCTCAGATTTTACAGGTATGAGCAAAAAAACGACGGAGAAGGGGCGGTTACTCGCACAGTGCGTAGACGTCAATAGAAACTAGCCACTCCAGCAGTTGAGCAACTTCCCAGTCGCCGAAGTGTTGTTCTTGATCTTCTGGCCTCCGCCAACTGACGGGTTGCCGAAACCACGTGCATAAACGATAACTGTTCTAAAACAACCAGTCGACAGTGCGTAAAAGACCTATAACCTTGGTTCCCAACCTGGGAGTCGCGAAGGGTTTTTTTTATTGGGGGGGGGTTGCCCATCCTATAATTTTTTACGTGCAGTTATTTTTATAGGAAATGTTGAGATTGTTTAACATTTTGGTATGCACTACCCTGTTGAAATGCCTTTTATATTCAAATGGGAGGTGGGGGCGTCGCAAGTTATTTAACTTTTAAAAACGGGAGTCGCGATTCGAAGAAGGTTAGGAAGTACTGCCCTAAAAGATTTAGTTTATCGTAGAAAACAGGCTACACTGACGGCCCTTCGGAAAGAAATTGAAATGGCATATACAGCAATTCAACTAGACACTTAGGGAACGTTGCAATCTTTCGCAATACAGTTAAGTGTCTGGAAACTAACGGCAATAACTTTGCCCATAATTTTTAATTGTAGATGCAAAGGTAATTTGTGTTTATCTCCTGATGTCTGAATAAGTTTAGTATTAAGATTTTTATACACGTTTTCATTTATGATTAGCACATATAGCTAATGATTTTCCTTTCTTATAGACTATAGAAAATACCAAATCAGACGAGTTGTAAAAATCTGATTTATATTAAATTCAAGAAATATGCCGTGCGAATTTCGTACAAAGAGAAACCAGTGCAAGATCTATTTATCCTCGTGAACCTTTTACAATTTTTCACAATTTAACATGATGTGAAAATTAACTAAAAAGGTTGGACATCATTCTACAAAAAGCATGATTGTCACGTAATTATATTTTGCGTGTGACAGCAGAGTAAGGAGGATGGACGTTATGAATAATTTAACATCTAATAATTTAATAGAATCAAATGAAACATACAACAATATTGAAATAAATAAATAAATAAGATTCATTAACATCTCTAAATCTTTTGGATATAAACAATCAAGTATTCAATAATAAATTCTTGGACTAGCTGGTTTCCTTGAAGCATTCAAAACATCCAACCTGGGAGAAGTCCAAGTCCTACTACGAGGAGAGTAGGCGCTCCGTCCTATGTAGAAAGACAATCCAAGATTAGTTTACTGAATTATATATACAGGATGTATCAGGTTCGATAGTCACAAAGTACCGTATGCGTTAATGGAGACCTCCGTATGTTCGACTTATTCCGCTGTTGTCGTGTCTCACACCACTTCTCAAAGTTCTCCTTTTCCTCTGCTTGTTGTCGCTTTCTTTTTACCTCTTCTCGTCGTCTCATTCCTTCTCTCTTCTCCATTCTAACTTTCCCATGACGAAGTTCTTGCCCAACTTGCCTGGTTCGATGCTGGGCACTCTCTTTTTCTATTTTTCCACCTTTCTCCCCTTTCTTCTTCTCTTCTCCTTTAATCGACTCGCCCGAACTTCTTCATTTCTCGCGGGAGTCGCTTCCCTGTACGGCGCTTCATAGATCTTTCCTTCTCCTTCTCCGATTTCTTATCTTCTTCTCTCTGATCTTTTGCGCCCGATTTTCCACCTTAATAGCTGACAATGATGCAAAAAACGACACCAAAAATCGTTAAGGAAACAGTTTTATTGTTGCACATTTAAACATTGTGGACATGCCGGCACTGAAAAGTCACCTGACCATTGTTGTCTGAGTAACAAAAATTTAATTTAAATCTTTACTACAGAGATATTATGAAATATATTGAAAATGTGGTAACAGATAGCGCCATAATACGTTGCTGTCTTACCTAGCAATTCGGGTAAAGGCCTAACGTTTTGCTTTCAGTGTTTTGAATGAAGAATAATGAATCCTAGTGTATTGCAATAAACTCTTTTCCATTACAATAAATATATTTTATTGCTCCCAATATAATTCATAATTTTTCGTTTAATTCATTATTCATTATTTAATTTTTCGTTTACTCACAATTTAATTCATTATTATTTTGAAACATTGAAGAAGTAATTAAATGTTCCTTTAGATTTTATGATGTTTTTTGAGGTCATCTTATTTATAATTTATGCATTTGTTGAATTTCTATGTGCTCTGAAGTGCTTAATTTATTTCTACAGATTTCTTCCTCTCTAGAGTTAACAATAATGTTCCGACCCAAAAAAGCGTTACGAGTGAAGGAATAATCATTACGGATGATGCAATAATTTTAATTTTTCGTCATGCAAAATACACTCGTTTTGCGATTTTAGATACTGCGAAAAGCTTGAACGTGCCGTGTTTGCAGTCCCACATTCGATTGTGAGCACAGGCGCGAGTAAGGAGACGCACTTTAAGCATAGAAGCTGTGTTTACTGGACATATCGAGAGACTCGATACCCGTGCTTATATTTCATATTTCAGTTATTATAGGCCCTTATTCGGCATTACCGATGTATGTATATGATTCCGTAGACTCGTACATTGATAAATAAATTAAAGAGTTATGCACTGCAAAAATATGTATTTCTTTGTTGCATCTAAAAACATGCTTCGGACTGCGGATTCGAAACTAAGTTTGTCTATTTTTATTAATTTAGAATTGTAAAAATATTATTAATTTTTTATTTATGACAGTTCGAAAAAGTATGTGAACTTTAATAATTAGAATATTTTCATTCATACTAGGTGGATGAAATTTTCCCCAAATTTTTTAGCTTATTACAACATTGAAAATTTTTAAACTTTAAATAGTAATTATTTTTTATATCCCCGAGAAAACCATAATTGAAGTCCTATTCAACTTTTTCATGCGACCAGCGAACAAATTCACAATGGATTATTACATACGTTGAGTCATTTTAGAGTTGTCAGCGCATTTATAAAAAGCAAATGCTATACGTAATAGGCAATTACATAATTTATAAAGAATTTTATTTCGATTTGATAGACCTTCAATCACGTATTTATTCTAACTGTGTTTAAGCTATATTGTTTTATATATAGTGTTAAGAACGGGTCGGTATCGATTTACAACTGATTAATTTTACTGATGCATGTCCAATATTTAACAATACTATTAAGCAATTCTGACTTTCCAGGCGTAGTCGAACATGAAACAACACCTAGTTATTATCTTAAACAAGATATAAAATGCCTGTAAATATTAGCTTGTATATCAAGTTTTTTTTCTGTGAATGCTAAACATATAAATATTAAAACATTTTTTTAAATAAACATTCTTTATTAAAGGAAACATTGTCCGATTTCTAGATTGTCATTTATGGTTAAAAAGATCAAACTGAAATAATCTAGTGCAATAGCAATTCTATTGAAAAAGTTTAAATATCTTTCTTAAATAAAAACATTAAAATAACTTAATTAACGATTCTGCATACGTACATTTATTAAGATAATAGACCATGAATTTAATAATATTTGGCTATGATTCCCTGAGATAATACTGTAATAATTACATTTGAAATTAGAATTTAGATAAGCTAGGAAAACTAATAGTCTATCGAGACATGTTAGCCACGGCATTAAATTTAGTATTGCTTTACTCTAGATGTTATATTTTTGGGCTTTTTACTGTTATAGAAGTTAATTTATAAAATTTAGTGAGCTAAGTTTTTTGAAATCTGATCCTTGGCAATGGTTTTGAAGTCATCTGCTTTAAAGGATAAATCAGTAAATGATAAATAGACAAATGTGGACAAAAAATGATAAATAAATTTTATTTATTTTTAATAAATTATTTTCTTTAATGCTGATAAGAATATAGTTTTGAAAAACATTCCGCTTATTTGTTTTAGTATCATAGCAGGATTTCGAAATTTTACTTCCTTTAATTTTATATGCAAATTAAATAAATACCAACAAAGAAAAGCTTTTTCGTCCAACGGAAATGACACAAATAGAGGGGAGCGGGACAAAATAAAAGAAAAACAAATAGAATACCGGGAAATCCCTCATCCATTTTATTCCTTCAAGTGATGTTGTATGCATACCTGATCAATCCTTTGAAATGATTCTTAAATACAAACGATTTCTATATTAAAATAAGATACTATTTAAAACGGCATAACTAATGTCAAAATAATGGTGAAGATCCGGAGAGTCATATCGCTTCGGATATGTTTTAAGTACAGATATCTTCTGAGTCTTCAGTCTTCAATGTCAATTGCTCTTTTAGTGAATTGTTTACGAGGCCTTTTCTGCAAATCCACTCCTCAAGGGACTTCCATCGTCCAGTTAGAAGCAGTAGTTCAAAAATAAAAATTTGAATTTGACCCAGATAATAATTAAATTTTTCTAACGGCATTTTGCAACATCCTCTCATCATTCTTTTTATCCATCCAGTAGAATCCATAAAATATTTTCGAAATCCTTACTCGGCATTTCGAAATAACAATAAAATTTTGGAGATTAGCAGTTTGTTAATTTTTTACTTCATAGATAATGATATTCATCACATATTAAGAAATAACCAGCAGATTTATCTTAAAATAGCTTTATTTCAATTTAATAACAGATAAGACTAACCTCGGCTTATTTCTCTTCATAGCTATTCTGAACATAACGTTCATGGATTTATTTACTTATAAAAATCGATATTTATATTTCAGAAAGAAAACTATACCATTATTGTTACGAAGTAGTGATTTTATTTATACAATCATTCAGGACGTTATTTATATTATAACTGTTCTATAAATAATTTACAACCATAAAGTAAATCATTCTGGCTTACAGGAAGGAAAAATTAAATCATTTCATTTCGAAACCGGTTAAGAAACTAAAAGTATTTTCATGATGAAAACTTAAGCTCATGCTTGAATAAAAAGCAGAAAATATGAAATAATAGGGAAGCCTAAAGATTAATCATATAAGACGTAGAAGAAATTATGGATTTGCGACGGCAAGTGAGCGTCGACTGTGGCCTATTAATGCCTAGTAATTGATGAAAGTGACTTTTTGAAATGTTAGTTGTGCATTCAATGCCATACTCTCTCTTCGGATATACAGCATTAACTGTGCTTTCCGAATAAATAAATTCATTTGAACGTATTTCATGTATTTACTTATTTTAAAAAATGTAATGAGGTCTATGCATGATTTTTCTAAAAATCGTCAAATTAAAGATACTACACATAAATTTTCGCTTCTCAAATCCTTGCCGTATTTTCCTAATTAATTTTTATAAGTTGGCGACCTAATCAGCTTATAAGTAGCCAACTTATAAAAAGCCGCTTGATGATGTTGTAACAATGTATACAGTTTTTGTCCGCAGGCCTTCTCTCTAGAAGCTATTCCCTGACGCGGAAAAGTTACCTGGCCATCTTAGTCCGAGTAAGAATGTAACACTCATTGTTTCCATCTTAGATTTTAACAATCAGTATTTTTTCGTTTGTTGTTTGGACTACGTTGGTCAGGTGACTTTGGCGCTTCAGGGCCTGTTTATCTAGTTGGCCTTGTAGTCACTCCGAGGCCAACGATAGACAAGCCAGGGCACTCAAAAGTCATCTGAACTTCGGGGTCCGGGAAACAATCCATCCTTCATTGTTTCCAACAAATGAAAAAATACTGATTATTAAAAACCAACATGGGGATAATGAAGGATGAATTGTTGCCCGGACCCCGATGATACGGAGACTTTTGAGTGCCCTGGCTTGTCTCTCATTGGCCTCGAGTCAATTGTTTGTATAAATTTCTATATCGCTAATAGAAATATGCTTTAAAATATATAAATACGAGGGTAGTTCAATAAGTAATGCAACGCATTTTTTTTCTCGGCCAATTTTGGTTGGAAAAACTGGACATTTCTTGTGAAACATTTTCAAACGTTTCCGCTTCGTCTCGTAAAGTTACATTGACGTCCGATATGTGACAGCGCTATAGTGAGCTGTTAAAGTGGCGTCTACAATGAAGGTGCGTTCCAAACAACGGGCAGTGATTGAGTTTCTTTTGGCAGAAAACCAGGGCATCTCAGATATTCATAGACGGTTGCAGAATGTCTACGGTGATCTGGCAGTGTACAAAAAGCACAGTGAGTCTCAACAGGAGATAATTACGCCAGAATCTATGGATAACTTCGAATATCAGAATGAATAAAAAGACCACTATTCCACAAGAATTTCTTTAATTGATGGATACGTATTTCGGCAGCACTGCTGTCTTCTTCAGCATCTTTCTCGTTAGCCTCGCGAGAAAGACAGGCGTTGGAAAAAATCACATCATCGGGGTCTGAGCAACAATCCAACTTTCATTGTCTTCATTTTGTATTTTAATAATTTGTTGGAAACAATGCCCAGCCTTTCGCGTTGGCCACGGTTTATCAACGTAGCCGACGAAAAAGAAAGGCCGGGGCACTAAAAATGACCAAAGTAGATCGAGCAACAGTCCAATCTTCATTGTTTCTATCTTGCATTTCAACACTCACAATTGTCAGTGTTTTTTCGTTTGTTGGAAACAATGAAGATTGGATTGTTGCTCGATCTGTCTTGGTCATGTGACTTTTCAGTGCTCCGGCCTGTCTTTCTAGTTGGCTTTGTTTACCAAATTTATGACGTCACAACCAGATGATAAGACTGAGCTATTAAAATATGTTTTTATGTATGAAAAAAATTTCACAAAATTTTTACATTCCAATATCTGATTATTGAAACTATTTCTTTCAATTTTTATACAATTTTAGCAAACTTAAAATCATGAAAAGACCGCATTCAAAATTGGTCAGCTCATTTTCTGTCTCCGATCTACGAGAATGTATAAATACAAAAATAAAAAACTTTTTAATAATTAAAATATTTTTAATAAGCTATTTACCAATAAAATATGTGACATCGAGTCTAATTCCTTAACAGCATCTTACTA
>JAHWFO010070092.1:0-11759 GCA_023313115.1 Rhysida immarginata | reverse complement strand
ATAATAATAATAATAATAATAATAATAATAATAATAATAATAATAATTTTGACTTTCCCTACCACCTCTCCAAGTCTAGCAATAAAATTCATAAAAACCCTGTAGACGTTGGGGCAAACGTCTGCTGGGCAAATATCAATCCGGACAAAAAACTCCCATGATGACTCTTCATACTATAATTTCATTTATCCATCATTTTCATCAAAAATTAAATAACTCTATAAAATTATTGCACAAAATTGATCACATACACGAAATTAAAAACTTTTATTAATTAAAAATTAAGTAATAATTCATAAAGCTTCAATCCTGCAATTCAATTAAGTCAGATATAATTCTTTCTTTTTATATTATTTTTTTATTTTATTATTATTATTATTATTATTATTATTATTTTTATTTTTATTTTTTCTTTTTAGATATTATTAAAAATTTTCTGAGTAATAGAGAATACATAGTATATTTTAAGGATAAAATATCATCTAGGACTAAAATGGAATGCGGTATCCCCCAAGGCTCAGTTTTAAGTCCTTTCATGTTTAATGTTTTTATGAATGATTTGCCCAATTGTGCTGATGATTCCCTAGTTTATTTATACGCAGATGATATAGCCATATTAACTATGCACAGAAGCGAACAGCTGGCACTTAAGATAACACAACAAAATTTAATGAATGTGGTTGAGTGGATACGGGGTAGTATGTTAAGTTTAAATATTCAGAAAACCCATTTAATGAGATTTAAAATTCCCCACAAGAATTATGTGAATTTCTTTGAAGAAAAAATTTATATTCATGAAATACACTGTAATAGATCTTCAGCATGCACGTGTCCAAAAATAAATAATGTCATTAATTTCAAATATCTTGGAATGTATTTTGATGCCCAGCTAAATTGGCATACACATATTTCCTCTCTGAAATTACTGTTACATAAAGTTATATGTCTAATGTACCATATCAGTCCTTATTGCCCTATTTACATTAGAAAAATGATGTATAATTCGTTATTTGAATCACGTATTCGTTATGGCTTATTATTGTATAAATTTGGAATAGAGTTTAAAGATATTATTAAGATACAAAATAAAATCATTAAACAAATAATATATGGCACTAAATTACAAGAACATCCAATAGATCTTCAATATAAGGAATTAAAAATTTTAAAAATCGAAACTTTATTTGAATATATGGTTTTCACACAAAATTATTTTTCGAAAAATTACTTAAAACGTAAAAAACAAGAATATTCTTTAAGGAAGAATATAAATTTTGACATACCCCAAATTTTTAATAATTATGGAAAGCGAGAAAGGCAATTTTATGTTCCATACTTATTTAATAATGTACCAGAATGGATGCTAAATTTAACATCCTTTAGTTTAATTAAGTCTAGTTTTTTATATTGGAAAAACACAAAATGTAAGCTCAAAATTAGATAAAAGAAATCTTACGAAAAATGTTTTCCGTTATATATTAAATGGAATAATATATATTTGTTTAAAAATTGTATATACTTATGTAGACCCGTTTTTTATATCCATACAAGCCCAGAAAGGGCTTCGGATTTGGGTTTCGAAATTGGCCTCTAGAAATATTATAGGAAAGATTTGATTACCATATCGTTGTAAAAATCTTGGTAAAAAAGTAAATTTAAATTTTGTAAATGAATCTTGTAAATTTTGTAAAATTATCTTGATTCGAATTGAAATTGAATTGAAAATTGAAAAGATTCAGAACTATGACTCTCTTTTTCAAACTGAGTGTTTTAATTTTGTTACTAAGTTACTCTCTGGAAAGATTGATTGTCCTGACGTTTTATATTGTTATTTTTATTGTAGTAGACGAGATCGTAGCTTTCGACCATTTTTATTTTCTTATCATGATGGCTTTTTAAAAAAATGTATAACGTCTTTTATTTCACTTTCTTAATTTGTGACTTGTGACTTTTGTATTGTTTTATATGTTTTCTTTACGGGGTGTTCGTTGGCCTATTGGCTGTCCCAACCTCGTTTTCCGATTCTTTAATTGGAATAAATTGATTGATCTTTTGTTTTACGCTAATTTTTATTTTGCTGAGTAACTTTAAAAAAAAAACACTGTTTACATGTCCGGGTTTTAAGCTCCGAAATCCGGGGTTTTCATGCATCATGTCCTGGTTGGCAGATTTTTGAGATGGCAACCCTATATTACCTTACCCAGAGTACAGGGTGTTTCTAAATGGAAGGACATATATTGTGATTCCATGCATCAATCTAAGCATCGAAAAACTTCCTTATCGAAAATGTCGAAAACTCAGAATTGGGGGTGTAAAATAAAATCGCATCATTACCTCATTTATGAATTTTCCACACCAAAGGAGCGAGGTAGTTTTAAAAACGTGTGCATTGTCTTTAAACGTTACATAATGTGACATAATCTGTAATTCTATCTCCTCCTAGACGGTTTGAGCTTGCGACTTGAAATTTTCAGGGCAGGCTTATCAAACTACTTATCAATAAAGGACCTGCTCTATCGCCAAAAATCAGCCCCCTACGACCCCCCCCCCCCCTTCCCCACTTTCTGCTTTTGCTTTGTAATTCCCCTCAACAGATAGGGCGGGCGGGCGAAGCCGCGGGTAACAACTAGTACGACATAACGTTTTAAAACAATGTCCTAATCAAAGAGCATTTCACTCTATTCAACTTATCAAAATAATGAACTGTACCACTATTTTGATATTAAATGACGTTTTCATCAGGTTTTCAGCAAACTTCGCGTTTGAGTTTTGAACATTTTGCATAATCTATATACAGGGTGTTTCTAAATTATCTCCCGTATTATACATGTTTATTACCCAAGAGCTATTACAGATTTTATCGTGAATTTTTTTTTTTTGATTCACTATGAAAGACTCAAAAAGTTTCTTAGCATGCCTTAATAAATTTCAATGTGTCCCCATTTATGACGTGAAGGACGTCAAAGCGAAACTCTATTTCCTCCCATGTTCGGGCTAGCATTTCGGGGGATGATTTCAGCGATTGTTTCAATTATTCTGTTCTTGAGGGTTTCAATGTCATCAACGTTGGTCTTGTACACTCTGTCTCTCACATGGGTCCCCTCTCACATATCCTCAGAAGAAAAAATCCAGACGGTTCGCATCGGGTGAGCGAGGGGGGCCAAGGGATTGACCCATCCCTTCCAATCCATCTTTGCTTTGCTTTGTTTTGAAGTTATCCATCCTTTTAGGTTGCTTTTTCCACTTAACTCAGAATAATTAAATGGGGCAATGAAAACTTCCGTTATTTTGTCAGACTATTGGATGGTCTCCCATTCCTACCAAAGCACAGGGAATGGCGTATTTTGTAGATAAGTCTGGACCGGGTTCCGGACATTTACCGCAGTGATATTTGCCCCTTTGACATTTCCCCCAGAGCCTTAACTGAAAAGTGGACACTTACCCCCCAATATTTATCGCCAGATCACAGCCACTCATTTAATATTCTAGTTTTAAATTTGTACTGAAAATAGGTTAGGTCAGGTTTTTTCCTGTATTTTTAATATTTTTGGTTTCTATTGGTATGGATCATCTGCGGCAAAATATGCCCGACATTGGAGGCCTCCAAGACCTGCTGGGTTAATTCTGCAGTACTTAGGTGGAGGCTTATCCCGTCTGGACCACATGGGAGAATATTCGTTTACGGCATTCTGCTCCCCAATTTCCGCCGTCTGTTTGGAATGACTTTGAGATGCAACTGTAAATGATGAAACCAGGACCAACAACCATTCCGAAGCCTGGAATAGAAAATTTCCATGTATCGTCGGCTTCCATCATCTTCAATTTGGAAAACTTTGCAGGCTACTGCCATTTTGGAAGAAGCTTCTGAAAGTTTACAGGCAGACGCGTATGCAGTTTAAAACACATTGTTCCCGAAGAAAGACGCAAAACAAACGAAGTTTTTTACGAGGGTGCATTATTAGATTTTAATTCTTTTTTCATTTAGTTTCTTTTTCATATTAATTTTTAATTTGTTTTATTGCATACAAGCTACTGTTATTTTGAAATAATATTATTTTAATTAAACATTTAAGTGATCAATATGTGTTGTTTTCTTATTTGTAAAAATGTAAATAGACTGATACAAATGTCCATTACATTTATAATTTATCACAGTTATAAATGACCTATTGGTTATTTCAATATTTAGATAGTTCTTGGTGAACATATGGGACCGTTTTCTCAGGGACCATATTATCGTACACCTTCATTGACTAAAATACAAGTATAAAGACAACAACACCCTGATAGATATGAGATTTTCAATCAGTTTCACGCAACAATTCTTATAAATAAATTATAATATGATTAAAAGTAAGAATTGCATATTTTTTGCTATGTCAAAAAAAATCATTTACAGTTAATCCTTTCGGAGATTGTCATTAAAAAAAATTTTTTTTTTTGTAACTGCTTGAAACCTCTATAAAGCATGAAAACATCTAAAGGTGTATTAAAATTGAAAATAAATTCCAATCAAATTTCCTGCTTTCATCATCTTCGGTTGACACTTTTGCGCGGTAACCTTATAACTAACTTCCTTTTCCCTGGAATTTTTTTCTTTTACAAATAGTAATTCCATTCAAATTAGATCTATTTAGCAATTTTATACCAATATACCAATTTTAAATTAAAGATGACACCTCCATTTCTTCGGTCATCTTCAATATAATTTTATTATGATTTCTATTATATATGATCTTTTCAACCTGAACAACGTCACTCATCGTCATAAACTTCAAAGAAATTTATAATTTTCTACATTAAATTATATCAAATATTAATAGTAATTAGAATTGCGTAATTAATATTCTATATCTCTTTGTAATTTTTACTGCAAATGTGTGGAGCGATATACTGCAAATGTAAATTTAATCATTATTATTGCAGTAAATGTTATCATAATTATTAACTGTATATTCAACATTATTTACATAACGGTATTCCTCAATTGTGATACTAGCGGCTACTTAAATTTGTATCTAGCGAATCAAGCGTTAGGAAGTCTGACGTCATTAACGCTCTCCATTAGGTCCGCGCCCGGTCCCTTTTAAAAAAGGCACTACCAGGGCAAATTCAGCATTCACTCTCCTGCATCCAAGCAGTAAGGTTCGTTCTCTTCTCTCACAAAAACAAACTCATCGAAAATGTCTGGCCGTGGTAAAGGAGGCAAAGGTTTAGGAAAAGGAGGTGCCAAGCGTCATCGCAAAGTTCTCCGTGATAACATCCAAGGAATTACGAAGCCGGCTATCCGTCGTCTCGCTCGTCGTGGTGGTGTGAAGCGTATCTCCGGCTTGATCTATGAAGAAACCCGAGGTGTCCTTAAGGTATTCCTCGAGAACGTGATTCGAGATGCCGTCACCTACACTGAGCATGCCAAGCGAAAAACCGTCACCGCCATGGACGTCGTCTACGCTCTG
This sequence comes from Rhysida immarginata, assembly GCA_023313115.1. Taxonomy (NCBI): domain Eukaryota; kingdom Metazoa; phylum Arthropoda; class Chilopoda; order Scolopendromorpha; family Scolopendridae; genus Rhysida; species Rhysida immarginata. The sequence continues at coordinate 6,303 of JAHWFO010070092.1, read as the reverse complement.
AAGCGCCAGGGAAGAACCCTCTACGGTTTTGGCGGTTAAATCGTCTACATGACCTTCCTCATCTTTCTATTGGAAAAAGCAACACAAAAAGGGCCCTTTTCAGGGCCACAATATTATGCGAAAGAGATAGCCATTACTCGTATGTTAAAATATAGAATAAAAATAAAATATACAAAAAATAAATGTAAACGGGAATTGACGAGTGTTCGCCGTTAACCCTCGTCCATTCTTATAACTGTAAACCATATCTATTTGATAATCTATTTAAGGTGGCACGTTTTTAGTTTTTGAATGTAGATTTTGTTTTGTTTAATTTAGATTTTAATTACCAAAACTATTTGTAACTATTTTAAGGTAATAATAGAATACTTGAAAAGTGTAAGTAAGGATTACCTGCATTAAAAGTTTTTTCGTGCTAAAGTGCTGTGGGGGTACTTTTTTTTTTTTTTTTTTTTTTTTTTTTAATATCGTACAAATTGCAGGTAACCATCAAGTGCGTGAATATGTATTTGTTTTTTTTTTTCCTATTGGTAGAGCAGTCTTAATCGAATCTCTTTGTAACATTTATTTAAGGCCATGCTTATTCTAATAACAGTTAAAATCCTAATTCAATGTTTTAAATAGGAAAACGAAAGACCCCTTAATGACCATAGATTTAACTGCTTGCATAAGATTTTTTTTGCATTCATTTGTAAATTTTTCTTAACGTTAACTAGTTATGTCAGCCAGTGACTAAATTTTATACAACTCAATAATCACAAAAGTGTTTTCTAAATAATTGGGTCATACAAATGAATAGCATATATATAAAGGCCATTAAAAAACCTGTGTTAATATCGTTAAACCGGGAATGCTGCCACATTCGTTACTGCTTTTTATTGAGGGGGGCACCAAATTTTGCGAGACAATTTTCTAATTATTAAGCGAATTCTAAAATTTTCGATTGTTTATACATCATTTCTTTTAAATGAGAAAAGAATGGTAATCGAATTTTTTTCATAACTTTGAACTGATTTACCGATTGTAAGTGGGAGGTAGACAAAATATAAAATAATAATAAAATGCCCTTTGTTTATTGGCATATTAATGAATTTTAAGCAATAATGTTATTAATTTTTCACGAAGAAAACTTTTACGATTTAAATAAAATATCCATGTAAGTTTTGTAGTGAAATACTGTCCAGTTCCCACGAAAATGCCCCTGCGTTGTTGAAAGTGCTCACTGCGCGCGCTGTAGTCGTGGACGAGTCCACAGCACTGATAGGGATTATACAGCAAACGCTTTCAAAACAAAACAATGAGTAATATTAATATATGTTAATTGAATAGTAAATCACTTTTGAAATAAATACAAAGAAGATTTGGAATCTTTTTCCGTACCCATTAAAAGGGCTTTTTTGTTTGAAGATTCTACAACTCTTCCACTCCACTTAAATCCCTATCAGTGCTGTGGATTCATCCACGACTGCAGCGCGCGCAGTGAGCACTTTGAATTTTCGTGGGAACTGGACAGTAAATTCCTAATTTTATAGTGAACCAGTAGGAGCGTCGTAACAAGGAAAGAAAACAAAAAAGTACTGCATAACGCTCTTAACAGAGACAGTTAAGGTAATTTCTCCGACTGTCTCTGGCTCCTAAGTGCTGCTCTATAACGTCGCTTCAGGCGGCGCGACTCTTGAAATTTTGGTGTTAAGATGCAACGAGGAACAGTAATGGATGAGCGTTTTGTTAAGCAGTTTTTCAATACACGAAAATCAGAATACATGGCGGGCGTGAGAACTGACATTGGCCGTTATTTGTTGTAGTCTACTATTTTGTATTATTTGGATCGTATCCAATGTGTAATCCTATTGGTTGTTAATAACGGAAGTAGTGTTTTGTTGTGCAGGAAGTAGATCGTTGCTCTTAACGTGTGTAGACGATTGATGTTGTTGTTGTCACCGCCGAAGACAGAGGACTAAATGGAAGAAAAAGAATAAACGACTTGAATTTCCATCGTTTTCATTCAGTTCTAATAATGGATGATGATTTCGATGATGAGAGAAATTGGGATGAAGATGGAGATGCAGACGAGGTAAATGGTCGAAACAGCTCTATGATTTAAATGCAAGGAAAGGTATTATCGTAAAATTATATACCTTTGGCAAATATGTTAAGAAATCTCAATTAAATGGCAATAACAGTTAATAAGGATGGTATTGATTATCACTGGTCATATCTTCATTGTTTAAAGCTAATCTTTTGTTTTAGGCAATGCTGGATTTGGAAGAACAAGAAATTGACAGCGGGCAAGTTCAGCACGAATGTTTGGAAAAGTTTGGCAGTCAAGATTACATCATGGAGCCGGGAATTTTTGTTCAGCTGAAAAGGTTTTATACTTTAGACTTTTATTCCCAACAGACATCGTCATTTATTTTATATATGCTTACGTACAAGAGGTGTTGACAAGCTCCTCTCCTATTTAATAATAACAACAACAACAACAAGAAGTTTATTTTTAAATAGATTAAGTTTATTTACGATCCGTTTAGTTAGATTTTGAGTGAGAAAGATTGACGAAGGAAAATGTTAACACTAGAAAAATGCTTATGGTCTCTACATAAAAAAGAATTACAAAAAAAAGCAAAATATATTTAATAAGAATGGACAAGAGTTTCCATTTGCTTTACAGTAATGAATATATCAAAATGTAATGTTTTATACATAGTAAAATTACTATATTCCTGTATGAAATCTGCCATATTATAAACATGAAAGAGAAAAAAGACAAACTGTTAAATAGTTTTATAATTAAGATAATGCAATGGAGGTTGTGGATACAGCCATAGTTCCCTTTAAATTTTTGTGGGAAAATAAAAAAAAAAAAAAATTCCAACAAAAATAAAGCCATCTTTCGATAATTTTTTAGATAATGTTAATTTTTTATAATGTTGATGAGTGCACAGGAAATAAATTTCTCATGCAATTTATTGCAATGCCATTAATGCACAACTTGTTGGTTTCACAATGTCTGTCTGTCCCCTTCATAATTTCTGCATTTTTTGAGATAGAAGGTTGAAATTCGGATGTAGCTTACTGTGGGCATGAGTACCTTGCTATTTAGTTTGGTTTTGGTTGGCCCACTGGGGTCGGAATTACGGAGTTGGGAGTTAGAGGGGATCAAGTGATCTATGTGATGTTTAGGTATGTAAGGAATGAAATTAAATAAGCAGATTCCTCTAGGCAAAATCTACATTCCTATGAAGTTTGGGCCAAATTGTCCCAGTGAGGTCGGAGTTGTGGGAGTGGTAGTCACTTGGTTTTTAGAAATATGACAACATAAGGCGTGTGATATATAATTCGATCGAAAATGATGAGAAATGAAAGAAGATAGAGTTCTTTTATATTTTCTAAATACTAAGTTCCAGAAAATCAATTTTTTGATTTAAAAAAACAAAATTGGGGGATAAATATAGATGAACTCAGGGGCTTCCGCTACTTTCCTATATCTTCTCGGGAGGCTTAATTTCTTGTTATGACTACTAATACTACCACATATACAAGGTATCCTATATGTGAGATTCCACTGTAGTTCAATTTATTGTAAGACTTAGCACTCTAAATTACGGAAAAATTCTCCAGTTAATCTTGAGTCCCGAGTTTTCTGGATAACATGTAGTTTATAACTGAGTTTTTGGGAAATTCGGTGATTTTATATAGGAACACCATGTTTCAGAGATCTGATGCAATGGTGCTGGAGCTATATCTGACCCATGTACATTAGATTGAATGGACATTTAACTGACGGAAAAATGCTCTCATTTCACTGATATTTGGATATTTGACGTAAATAGATGTCTTTCGGCAATAAACCGTTTAATGTTAAAAAAATGACTGAGCTATAAACATAGTATTTCTCAAGAGTTTATTTTTCAGTATAACAAATCTTGTCAAACTAAATAGTGAAAAATTGTAAGGAGAATTCTATGGCATGTACAGTTCATTCCAAAAGCGTTTTCACTTAGGTGAACGATGTTCGGCTTCCTTGCATTACATTAAATCAGTGAGATTAATCACTCCAGGCAAGAAGTCGAGTTTGAATCAGGTTGGATGATGCCATTTATTGTTTCTTAGCAACAGGGATAGGTAAGCATAATGAGTGACGTCAAACTGTTTTAATTGAAATCTGATTTTGAGTCTTTATTAGGAAAGTTTTTCTTTATTATTAATATGTCAATATATATTATTATTTTAGCAGAAATGCTGTATAATAATGTGAAAACTACACAAGGATGTAAGCGATAAGTTGGCAAAGCATGCTCAACAACATAATGGCGAATACACGAATGAAATCATTAGATGTTTTTCATGAAATAATCAGTAGTAGAAAATTAGCTTTGTTTTCTGCACATTTAACAAAATAATAATATATAATGTACAAATCTTTTATGGTAATTCATAGGGAATAGCTACCAATCTTTCAAAATGAAATACAATATCTTTGGGGTTTATGCTTAAAAAAAATAACGTATAGGCAAAAAAATTGTATTCTCATCAGTGACGGGAAAAAATAATATATAACAATGCAGTATCTTATCTACAGGGTGAGTTTTTTAAAAGTGGACCGGTAAACGTGTAAAAATGAGCATGTAAAGAGATAACAATGATCAAAGATCAGTGCAAATAACCTAGAGTAGGTGCTGGAAGTGTCCTCCATTGACCTCGAGGCACGTGTGAATGCGTGTCCACATGTTCCTGAAGGCACGAGCAAGGGTTTCCGCTGGAATGGCCTGAATGGCTACCTGGACGTTTTGTTGAAGGTCGGCGACTGTGCGTGGATTGTTCTGGTAGACCACACCTTTTAGTGCATCCCAGAGGAAGAAATCGCAGATCGATCGGTCTGGCAACCGTGATGGCCAGGGGTGTTCTGTTCCTCGACTGATCACATATTCGGGTGGAAAGATTTCCTGGATACGGGAAAGTGTTGGGTGTGCAGAATGGGTTATTGCACCATTTTGCTGAAAGTAAGCATTGGCATGCTCGTCATCAGTAAGTTGTGCGGCAAACATGTTGAAGATGTGCACATACCGGTCACTATTCAGTTTCATTGAAGAACACAGGGATAATGCGGCAGGCGGAGACAGCACGCCACACTCCAATTTTTGTGGATGCAGTGGACTCCATGAACACATGCGGATTGACGGAAGACCAGCAGCGCATGTTCTGTGAGTTGATGTAACCGGACACATGGAACCACGCTTCATCTGAGATGAACACATAACCATCCTCCAGCACCTCCAGAGCAATGGTGCTCAGGAACCATTCACAGAAAACTGAATCCTGGCTGGCTTGTCCACATGGTGCAACTGATGCACAGTGGTCATTTTGAAGGGTGTAAGTGTAAATCCTGTTTCATGATCTTCATTGAACTTGACTGAGACAAACCTAATTGCTGAAACAGCCTCCGTGATGACATTTTGGGACTGCGTAGCAAGTGTTTTTCAGCAGCAGCAATGATTACTGTCATACGGTCTGTCCTTTTGCGCATTTTCTTTGTGTTCGCAATTAAGTTTTGCATTGCACTCTTAGCAGGAGGTTTTGCAGGCACACAAATATTACAGAATTTAAAAAGTAATAAGTAAAAATATCAATATTCGAAATACAGAAAAAATAAATAAATAAAATAAATAATTATTGATGAAAATAAGAAAGAAAATTCCACAGCTTGGATTCGAACCGGGAAATTTCAGCTCTTCGAAGGTTCCCGGTTCGAATTCAGCCTGTGGTGTTTTTGTTCCTATTTTCATCAATAATTTAAACATCTGATGTTTTACGTAGGATAAACCCTCATTGAACATTCTTGAGATATTCTTAAATAGTTATTGCTTTGTTTTTAATACGTGTGTTAAATATTTCATCTGCAAAGTCGTTCTTAGTGAAATAAAAAGCAGCGATTAATCTTTTCAGTTAAAAGTGATGTAATTCGCCCACACAAGTCATAAACCTCATCCCTATTTCCACTCTGGACGGCCAAGTCTATTTTAATCTTCTACGATGTTCGTTCAAACTACTAGACTTCATAACCGATCAACTTCGCTTAGCTCAACTGCTGCCAAGCAAGTGAAAACGCTTTTGGAATGAACTGTACTTGAACCAGGGTTCTTCATGTTGGAGTTAGGTCATGGAATTTTCTTACCACTTTTCACTAATTAGTTATTGATATCCAGAGATATGGGGTGAAAAAATCCAATTAGGTCTATTTTCCGGTTAAATATTGTATAGCTTGATACCAGTCATTTCATACTTTTCATTAAGTAAACATAT
>JAHWFO010070091.1:0-32212 GCA_023313115.1 Rhysida immarginata | reverse complement strand
TAAGTCGGAAATTTTTTTAATATTTAAGTCGGAAATTTTTTTAATATAATAAAATTTTGACATGTATTCATTAATATATTGTTCCGATTTAAATATTAAAAATTTTTCCACTCTGTACGAACTTCAATGTTTGAGACGTTAAAATTCATTATGTTTATCCATTGAGAGTCAACAAGTTTTTGTCCCCAGTTGACCATCGCCCAGTTAGCCGTGCCCAGTTGTCCATAGCCCCCTAGAATAGACAAGCTTTTTTTTTTTTTTTTTTTTACAGTGGCTTTGCCATAGCCTAGTTGTCCTGTTCCGTGCGCAGTAGACAAGCAGTAGACAAGTTCATCGCCTGCAGCTTAAAGTTATGAACACACCGAGCACCATGCGACGGCGGATGCTATGCTCACTCCGATTTGTATACAACTCTGTTTATTTCATTGCTTCTTTGAAGATTTACGTAAAGAGAAGATAAATTAATTTTATAAGAAATAATGTATTACAAATATAAAGAATTTACGATATAATTATAATTATGCCAAAATGTTTTTCATTCATAGTTTTTCGGAACGATATGGACAGAGGCTTTATAATACCAAATATTAATTGTTTTGATTTTTGTTCCTATCTTTTTCAAAGTATCTTTTGAAAAATAAGAAATAAACGTTGAAACTAATTAGTTTGCTACAACGAGATTTTGTTCCTCTCTTTCTTTAATCTTGTTGGTTTGCTGTTTATGTAAAGCCACTAGTTTTTATTCTTTTGTTTATACTTCTTTAATCCTATTAATGAATTATGCATTTGCATTTATTTAGCTATATAATTTTTTTTTTTACAAAAAAATATGTTTTTATTTGCTCTAGAAACGCCATACTCGTAGAATGTTCACGTGATTGAAATCAAAAAATTAAGCTGCAGGCGATGAGCACATCACCATTGCTTATCTACTGCGCATGCCCGTCTACGACAGACGTTTTGGACGTCCAGAATATATTTCGCAAATAAAACCATCCGCGACGAGTCCAAACGTCCAAAACGTCACATCTGTAGCGTCCGCAGCTGTGTGTGGCCACCAGAGACCATTAATAAAGAGACATGTCATTTACTTAATTTGCATGTAATACGGATTCCTGGGTGTTTCATTGGAGAAGTTCAGATGGCGCTGTAACGACGACGTCATAATTTCGATTCTAACAAGGGGGGGACCATGTCTGTTAAGCTTGGATTCAACTGAAATTTAAATATGTTGTTATGCACCCCTCCCACTATTATATGGCATAGTAACTCATGCTAATGGGCATTAGTTAATGAGATATAATCATTTAAAGTTAGTATTATGTAGGTTATTGATGCATGTTTACAAATTCAGAGAGTATGACATTCAGTTAGTCAACGTGGTCATGTGGGTAACTTGATAGATACCAATGCTAAAGGTCCCGTGTTTCAAATCCACTCCTTTCACACTTCCATTTCATTTTTTTTAAACATGTTTTTGAACAAACTATATATAAAACTAACTTAAATTATTAAAAATATATTTTTATAATTTTTTACATATTAAATTTCATTTGAGGAAGGTAACAAATGATTTATTTTTAATAAATTATTATTATGTTATTGTACATGGTGAGCACAAAAATGAGCCCCCTTTTTTATTTTCGTAACCGAAGCAGTTATGTCATTTTGATGAATCCAATGAATAGGAAGTTGTGAGTGACCTATCCCATGGTGCACTTTTCATCATCCCAAATATGCAAATTAGGACACATTCAAATCCTATTTTAATAACCGTAACAGATACACTAAAAATTCCAATTGAAGACTTGTTCAGCATGGAATTCCCAACAAAACAAAACAAAATTGCCAAAATCCGATGAACGGATCACCAACAATCACAATTTCTGGAACAGTGTAGCTTGCCATCCTAGAACTGTTGTGTATGCTGATACATGCTTTTTATTTGCTTTTCCTCATGAAAGTGAATGTTATTATTGTAATTTTTGGTAAATTTTTTTTGATTTGTTGAAGTGCATAGGGAGGTAACTAATAAATTCAACATGTGTTTGTTGGTGATCCGTTCATCGGATTTTGGAATTTTTTTTATTGTTTTGTTCGGAATTCCATGCTGAACAAGTCTAAACGTCCCTGGTTTAAACGTATTGGAAGTATGTTGAGCATTTTTTTTTCTTTTTGGCTCAGTTTGCTTTCGTCTAGACGTGTAATAAATTTTCCTTGAAAATGTAATCCGATTTTAGAACAAATTTTTTGGGCCTATGAATTAAAAATTTGTTAAATTTTGATTCCTTTCCAAAATGTATAATCTGCTTAAATAAATTTTAATTTTCATTCAATAAGTCGTCCTTCTAAAGAAGAGGTTAACATCGTTGTTTTTACCTGAAGGCTAGCACAAATTACTTTCGAAAAGTTTATCCAAAACTATCTTGTACGCGATTTATTTCTTTATATAATTTATCTCTTGACAACTAACATAACGAAGGGAGAGTAGCATAACTCGTTAGGAGGGTTTCAGATCGATAATCGGAGATGCTAATATTTCGGCTTTCAAAATCTTTTATCTAGTTAAATAATATCAACCTATTTTAAAAATATTTATTATTAAAACTGCTATCGATTCACATATCTGGGCAGAGTATCATTTACTGCGTCAGCAGATTTTAAGTTGAAAATTTTCGGAATTATGGGAGCGTCAAATATTGGTCATGTGTTTCCTATACACAAGATTAAAATATCGAGAAAATTGACTTTTATTTGTCATCCGATATGACCTTAATTTACAGTTTCACTTTGAGTCAAAATTTCGCTCGTATATTTCCCATGATGAAAAATTCAAACAAATCACAAACAAATCAGAGTTTATTTATCGAAGTAAATTTCATCGTGATCTACAGTTTGTTGCCGCCTTTGCTTAAAAAGGTCCATTCCCCTGTTACCATTCGACCGGTTTGTAGAAAGAAAAAAAAACTCTGCTCTCGTTCTCGTGAGCATTGTTAACCGCCGTCCGACCAGAGGATCTCTCTGCGATATTCTGTGGGTGATGGTGTTTTGCTGCTGTTCGACCTGCTCGCTCAGGGCTTCGTCTTCACAAAAGGTCGCCGTCCGGATCTTGATTTGAAGCGCTTGAGCTTGAACCATTTGTGCTGTGCGTTTCATGGCAGTCCCTGAGCTCTCCACATGGAAAATTTATTTCGCCACTTCCCTTGTACCTAAGCCTTTTTTTTTCAAAAAGTAACGCAAAATGGATGGAATTGCATGCTTTTCGCCAGATATTTTTTTACTTGCGAAATAAGAAACATTTGAATGATGTTATTGCCACTATTAAGGTTGTGTCCTTTTTTAATGAGGTGAGTAGTATATTGGGATTTATTGTCCTTTTCGTTAAAAGATGATGCATGTTCCTTAAAACTAGTAGCAAAATTGCGAATTGAAAAGAAGTATTGCAATTAAATCGATATGTTCCAATAACTCTATGAACATTATTCACATTTGCAATGGCCCCATAAGAACCAACATTTTACAATCTACAGAGATTTACAAAGCAAATCAACAAGATCCCGATTCCCTAATTAATGCGCAAACTTCATTTGATGTTCACTCTATAGTTTTTACCGTAGCCGATTTGTTATAATAGCCTAGATCCAATTACATCATTATTACATTTCCTTATTTTTAAGTTATTCCTTTTTCGTAATTTCATACTTAGGTAACAGATAATTTTAATATCGTATAGAAATAGTTTTCTTTTCTCCATGCTCTTTTGTGAGGGATTTTTTTCCTTTGCTAATCAAGTATTGGTTACAATAAAAAATATGTAAAAACTAAAGGGAAAAATATAATGTCCCTTGAGCAGAATTTGCACTGGTAAAGTCACCGCTTCAGAAATGTCTTTACCAGTTTAAATGAAACGTTCACCCGTATTTTATCATCTTATATTTGACAACTTGTATCTCAATCTTACGTCATTTATTTCCTGCTATTTGGACTATTTTATGGAGATTTTTCTCCTTTCTTTTTTGCATGTGCTTCGAATTTGATTATCGGCTAGTTGTGTGCCGTGCAGCAGGAGGAAGATACATTGAACATATATAAACAAAACTTAATATTATTACAAATATTTCAATATGTCGCCAATCTCTGAATCTTCATTTTTTAAAAAAAATATAGATTTTTGAAATGTAGTAAACCTTTCTGGTACAACCTGTATTTGTATTGTAACGGGTACACCCTGTATATGTATTGTAATGGAACCTTACGAAATTCTTGAATCCTAAAAAAACGTTAAAATCTCAAATGAATTTTCGCTTATCATCCCTTTTCCTATTGAGAACTTATTACTATCAACGACTTCACCTCGATGACCTATGAACTTGAACAATTTTGTGATTTTCTTTACCGGTCGATGTTTTTAAACAATAACAAGATTAAACAGAGTATAAAAAACCGGCTTTAATGAAACTTTCACTATCGCTCAGCTATATCAGTCCATATCTTGAAAACTACTGAAACGATTTTGATGAAACTTGGATTTATCCCTAAGTTGAAAGATACTTAATCTAATAAAAAAAGAATTATTGCAACTCGATTTCTAGTTTCTGAGAAATACGTGGACAAACATACATACATACATACATACATAAATACATACACACGCTTATGAAATTTGGCATACTTGTTTAGAAGCCCACATAGACTAACATATATGAATATTGTGCAATTCCAACAATATTACATACATACGCATCGAACGGGAGAAAATATTGTGCAATTCCAAAAATATTACATACATACGCATGCCAAAAAGGGGGAAAAAATTAAGGTAAGCGTAGGCAAAAAAATTACTGAAAAACTAAAGGACTGCTAACCCTAGGGAAGGTAAGACTACTGTCCCAGACGAAAGTCCCCAAAGAAATCCATTAAATAAACAAAAATAAAATTTAAAAAATTCTTAAAAAAAAAGGAACTTTCCTAAGGAAAAATCCCAGATAACCTATGAGTAAAGTTTAAAAGCTTAGTAAAGGGAAAAAGGGAAAACTTAGCCCAAACGGTTACCAAGAAAAATTGTAATCTTTATTTACAATAACAAAGTTGAATTACCACACAAAACATTCCAAAAAATAAGATAGAGAGGAAAGTTCAGCACAAACAAATCTCCATCTTAGTAATAAAAAAAAGAAAATTGATAGATGATCGGGAGAGAAATTGCAGTACACGGCGAGGCGAAGGCACACAGAACTAGACTTGACCGCGACGCCACAAACAAACACAGGACTAACAACAGCGGAAGACGGTCCAAGAACTGGGAAACCGGAAACTGCAGACAGACGACGAAAGTCTTGAAAAAAATCGAAGAAACTAATGAAGGCCGAGGCACCTGAAAAGAAACGAAGAAAAACGAAACAGAAAAGGAGAACGCAAGCGAACCCAGGGAAGGGCAAATCTAAAAGAGAACTACACACTAATAATAAGAGTAAAAAGTATAGCGGGTTAAATGAAGGTTAGTAGGAAATATTGGGTAAGCTTAACCTAAACCAGACCCGTTATAAGGTGCCTCGGGAAGCACACGAATCATGGCGGAGAGAAAGCCGCGACACACGTGGACGGCTGCGGGCGAAGAACAAGCCGCACATCCTTGGTGTGGTCAGTGAAGACGGTAGCCAACGTCGGAGCTACGAAAATGTAGAAGGTTCCCAACGTAACCTGAAGCAAATGTAATGTCCACAACACAGATATTACGCCGTCTGAAGAAAGAAACCAAACGTAATACACTAAATAGGGCCTATCCTTTAAGCGCCCGTCCGAAGAATACAGTACATAATGGAGTGTTTAAAAAGGGAACTCTACGTCGAAGTAGAATAACTGGAAAACGAATTCCAAAACCAGACTGGTAAGGAATGAAAGCCAGCAGAAAAACATGATGCATTATCCACCCAAGTGGAAGGTTGAACTGCCGACGAAAGACTACCAAAATCTCGAAGAAACACATACGCAGAAGGAAACAAATACACACGCACAACAATACAAACCAAGCGAGACACGAACGCACGCACACGAATTAATAACTCTACAACAAATGAACAAATTACAAGCATTGTTACAAAAACTACAAGCACAAAAAAATAGGCATACCAAAGGGAAAAATCACAAATAATAAAAAAATAAAAAAAAAATGAAAATTACGCTCTAAATAAAAAAATAAATTTTTCTCAGAAAAAGGCCCGTAAGAGTATGTATGTTTGTCCACAAATTTCTTAGAAACTAGAAATGGGATTGCAATAATTCTTTTTTTATTGGATTAAGTATCTTTCAACTTAGGGATAAATCCAAGTTTCATCAAAATCGGTTCAGTAGTTTTCAAGATATAGACTGATATAGCTAGGCGATAGTGAAAGTTTCATTAAAGTCGTTTTTTTTATACTCTGTTTAATCTTGTTTCATTTTGAACGTGTATCGTTGAGACACCCTGTATATAAGGCGTATGAATGGCAGCCTATTGTTTTAAAAAAGGTTGGATAGTTCTTCATATAATGAAAAATAGCCTTCAAGAAATGCAGAGTTTAATGGATTTGCTATGTAAAAGTATTCAGTATGTGTACCAGGTTACCAAAAATGAGCGACGATTTGAAAAATCATTTAACAAAAAACGGAAGGTGATAGAAATGTACGATTTGCTGCGTTCTGCTTAAGAAACCAGGGAATTTATTCCAACCAAGTTTCAAAATTAGTTACAAAGTTCGTCAACAGATGGCGCTGCTGACGGGAAAAACCTATAAAACAATGTTTTCACAATAACCACCATTTGCAGTAATAATGTGACGCAGTCTGAGGACAAAATTCGCAGACGCCCGTGTAAACATTTCAATTGGAATGCTGAGTAAGGTATAGACACTGACCTCTATAACATGGAGTGAGCATCACCCGCTCTCAGCATAGCAGCGAGTGAAGTCAGCGGCAGCCATCTTGGATAGTGATAGATAAAATATGTCAAAATCAGCTCTTTAAGATCAAAATTTTATACTTTTACGCCCATGTGTTAAATCGAAAATAATCAAACATTTTTCATTAGAAAATGTTTATTTCTTTTTTTATCACCCACTTTTATTGAACTTCACCTGTGTGTGTTTGTGCGCAAATTTTGTAATCGATATTTTGCCCACTTCCTGACTACCTAGAGCTCTGCAACTTTCCCCAACGGCGTCTTATCGATGACAATGCATGTTTCAATCGTTAGTTTCGCTAGTGTTTTATTTATTCTTAAGTTATTTAATATTTAATTTTAATATGTATGCAGTGCAATCATGATGTAACGATTGCCTGTATTGTTGTTTATTGTTAGAGTTGTTAATTGTCGTATGTAATTCTTGTTAATTTGATCATCAATGCTAGCAAAAGTTGTTGATTGTGGAGAGGATTGTTTATGATGTATGTATTGTAAACGCTTTCCCGAGATACAGACGTAGCCGACTGGGCAGACTTCCAAGATTTTTTTTGGTTTTGTAGTTATGATATAAAAGCTTATTTTCTTTTTAAATAAAGACGAAAAAGAATAAAATAAAAAATTAAAATTTTAAAGCACACACTTTCACCTTAAGTGCAGTTAAAAGTAAAAAATCTAATTTTTTAATGTTTATTTTATTATGTAGTATTTTCTTTTTAAAGTTTAATCATTAATAGTATTAAACGCGCCACCACACTTTTATCTTTTTTTAAAATTAGATTTTTTAACTTTTTACTGCACTTCTTAAGGTGAAAGTGTGTGCTTTAAAATTTTTATTTTATATTTTTTATTTATCATCAACGATAAATCACACTTATCAAAACTTCTCATAAAAAATGATTCAATGGTGATAAAAAAAAACATTTTTCTAAAAATATCACAACATTTTTTACACCGTCAAGATATTATACAATCTTAATACAATGAACAGATTGACAGAATTTACCAAATGGCCTTCGTGTTTCATGCAAGAATTTATCTTGGGACAGTAACCCGAAGGTCCCTGGTTCGAGTCTAGGCCGTGGAATTTCCTTTACTATTTTTCACTATTTATTCATCAATATTGGAGGTAATGGCGTGAAAAACTCCTCCAAGGACCAATTTCCAATTAAGAATTTATCTATCATGTTATCATTTTAATAAGAAATGTTTAAAATGTTACCATTTTAATAAGAAATTGATTGACTTTTTATTTCTAATTTTACAAACCAATAACAATGTATTTTTCTATTGTTTTGTGTTTGTATTATTCCAGTTGGAATGCTAATAAAAATATAAAACAAAAATACAAATTTTGGTATTCATATTTAAAATTTAAGGTGAAAAAATTAATGATTTTTGAAAATTACCAATCTATTATACTGTTTTCTGATTGTCTAGCCTGTCATTGAAATTGTTTTCATTTTACTTAGATGGAATAAATGTTATTCTCAAGTAACACTCTGAAGATACCTTCACGAGTCTTATAACGTGATTGTTTTCCAATTCATTATCCAAATAATGATCTATAAGAGATGGAAATAATTTTGGATTCGCAAATTAGTGAGAGCCGATAAAGAAACTGCAGAAACAATGTTTTTGACATTAGGTAGCTGATTCTGCGAAAGGGAAAAATATAATGAAGATGAGAAAACATTGCCCACGTGATCGGTGAGACCGTTCTTTTTTCTATATTATGAAGAAATTTTCTCTCTTTGGTTCAAGAAAACTTTTCTCAAGTCGAGTGTGTCGTTCTAAAAAAAAAACATGTTGCCATGCTTGTCGTATCTTTTCCGATGCCTAGAGAATACGCATTTGAGCGATAGTAACAATTGATTTCTGCTGTCGAGGACGCTCGCGTTTTTTTCTTTCAAGAAAAAACTTTTAGAACTTCACTAATTAATAGTGAACCAAAGTATGGTTTTTGCTATCCGTTAACACTAGATGATGAATTTTAACCGTTTAAATGCTAGCTAATTCTAGTTTACGAAGTAAAGAATTTTGTTAAACAAAACCAGTTGTGCAGCTGAGCTCGCATAAGCGTTTCCAAGCACTAAGATTGAACGATGAAGTAAATGGGGCACAGGTGTGTATGGAAATTGTCGCCCATATCCAATCACACTATTAAGGAGTGGTTGAGCCAAGAGGTCTTGTGTTGCGTCAATAGAAGTTGCTCTATTGGACGAGTTAAGGGGTTACTTTATCCCTCCCCTCGCTTAGAAAATATAATCTAACAATTGATATAGCAACTCGCTTTTTTCATTGGCCAAGATGGCGCTCGGTGGCTTCACGATGAGAGGCGTGATGCTCAGTCACGATGAGAGGTCAGAATGCCGATCTGAAGAGACTAAATTCGTAGTAAAGCTCTAGATTAGGAAAGTACGGCCATAATATTAGAAGGGAAACTTCTAATATTATGGTACAGCAAACTTCGTCGTCTGCTACCAAATCCGCCATTGTTGGCCCAGTTGGCCCTATCTAGTGAGTTACGCTTACTCTAAAATTCGGCTTAAATGCATCCTTTTCGCAAATTTTTTATTATTATCGTCTGGAAATATAACTGACAATCAGTAAATTCAGTAACTATTGATTTTTCTTTTAAATTTTATTTTCAATTATAATTTTTTACACATAAATAATGATAACGTTGAGGCAATTTAATGATAACCAGATTAAGTTTTTAGTTTATTTTCACTTTATTTATTTATCCTTAATACACGATTTACATGTAATTAATAAATTTTAAAAAACATTGTGTAGTTTTTGTAATTTTATTTATCATAATATAATTTTATAAATTTTGATTAAAATATAACTTAATAAACTTTTATCAAATTAATTTTTATATTTATATCAAAAATTTCACTTTACCGATTTTAATTTTATTAAATTATAAAAATTATTAAATTATAAAAAAATTTTAATTATAATTATAAAAAATATCAAATATAATTTAATAAATTAGGAACTATTAATTTTAAGTATTTGATTTAAATATAAAAATTACTTTGATAATTATATTTTGATAGAAAATTTTAAAAATTATAATTTGGAAAAACTATCCGTTTGATTACAAAAAAAATTACAAAAAAATAACTCCACATGCAATGTATTTTGAAATTTATTCATTTATGGAGTTTAATAATATTGACGTAAAAAATCTACCAAAAACTTATAGTTAAAATTTTCTATATTTTTTTTCACCCAAATAGCAAAGTTTCATTATATTCAAGTTTAATGATGAGTGATAATTAACTTCGCTAAAATAAGATGAAAATAACATGGACGTTTATTTCAAGTTTTGCCTCCACATTTCACAGACAGTTTAACCTTGTTATAGTGAATTGTATTTTATTAAAAAGAACTATATTCAACAAAAAATTATATTTTCTGATCGTCTGAGAATTGCACAATGCAACAATACTATAACAATCGGTAAATTTATAATATAAACGTACTTGCTTCTTATTACTTCTTCGGATGAAAAATTTTCCGGAATAAAGGCACAAAAGTGAACAGAATGTGTACTAATATGACAAAAAAGGAAAAAATAAGTATGTGGATAATAGTAAATAAAAGAAATAAAAAACTCATTCAACACAGGTTGTATTTTTCCTTAATTTTTGTTGTGGTGAAAAAGTTTTTTATTTTTTTTACTTCTTCGGATATTTTAACGATTTTAATAACCTCCAAGGAGCATAGATTGAAGGATCATGAAATTTTGCTTATTCGGATTAAAATTTAGGATCAATCAACGGAAATTCCATTAAAAATTTAATCTAAATTGCATCTTCCACATGCATTTCAATGGTATCTATCGCTGCGTTTGGGCCAACAATGGCTGACAAACTCACGTGACAGCCGTTATACCAATCAGCAGCTGCGGGCGGCGCGGAAAAGGTTTGCCGTACTTTCCTAATCTAGAGCTTTAATTCGTAGAGAATAGCAGCGCCATTTGTATTTGTTGACGAAATTTGTAACTAATTTTGAAACTTGGTGCGAATAAATCCCCTGGTATCCTAAACAGAACGCAGCAATCAATCGCCTCTATATGTATTTTTGGGATACCCTCGCCTACCTAAAATCAATCGTCTTCCGTTTTTCGTTAATTGATTTTTCAAATCGTTGCTCATTTTTGGGATATCCTCTATATGTATTTATAAATTTAATAAATACATCAAATTTAAGTTTGTTCGCAGAATAGTGCCTATTATCAAATCAAAGATGAATTTCTGTGGCGCGGAATTTTCCCATGAAGTTATGCTTTTCTGGACTTAATAAACTGCAATTAATTAAATCATAAAATGTGAGCGAGTTCAATTTGCGTATAACGGTTCAGAGAAAGGGAAACAAATTAAAAACAAAAATCAAAAGGAAAACGACCGAAACGATAAAAGAGGGAATCAGGGAAATTGGATTGTCTCCACAAGGGTGAAATGAACTTCATAATGAGTTTTCTCTTTTGAATGCTTTTGTAAATGAAACTCCAAAGAAGCAAAATACTTCTTCGCAAATTCGAAAAGAGAACTCTTACTAAAAGAAAGCAACGAACATGGCATTTCGATTTCATTTTTCATATAAAATTGTATGATCTCTCGTGACATTAATGTCGCATGATTAATAAAAGATTAATCTTAAAGGGTCAAAAAACGTATTAGAGAAATAAGTAAACTGTATTCAATGCGGCCAATTTTAGGAGGCCACAACTCATGCTAGGCTGCAAATACTGCGAAACAAAGGGCATAAAGCAGATAATCTCACCGATTATTCCATTATCCCTTTACATGCCCTAACAAAACCATAATATACGTAATTTATTAAAATAAGCCTTAACTTCGGTATAATTTTTAAATAAATGTTCAAGTAAAGGAGTATAATATGACCACTTTACGAAGAGCCCTTTGGTCTCTGGCCGACATGATCTTGGGTCTTCCAATCCTAGGCGGAACACTTGTGGTGCCTTTCTCTTTCCATGCCCAGATGACGTTGTGAACGGTCGATTTCGGGATGTTTAGGAAAGTTGACGCTTAACATTTAAATTTAGGAATAGAAAATCGTTTATGCAAAACTACAATGTCATGCTATATTATCAGTGAATTAAAAAAAAGTTTTAAAATTATGACTTTTCAAACTTAATGAATTGAAAGAGGATGAAGATCACCTTTCCGTTTCAGCTCTGAGAAAGAAATGGAAGAAAATGAGGATTCACCTTTCCGTTTAAAGAAAATGAGAATTTTTTATTTTTATATGATGAAATAAAAAATGAACAAATATAAAATGTAAAAATGCGTAAAGAAGTCCCAAGCAATGCGTAAGTTCATTGAGTGGTAAAGTCCAATTCATGGAATTTTATCTCATTTCTCAACTGAATAAACTAATGAAGCCACACTTTAACACGGATTAGGTCAGTTTTGTGACTAGGAAAATAATGTACAGGTAAAATATTTCCTAATTCCTTTTTATGAATTTACTAAACATTATGCTGAAGGGTTATTCTTGAAAATAGCTAACAATATGCTTAAAAAATTATAAATTGGTTCCTATATTTGACAAAAAAAAGCTCGAGACAAAAATTCTGGCCTTCTCCAAAACAGAAAAATTGTAAATTTGTGAACATTTATTCGCCGTTTCTGTTTCTTCAACTCGTGAAAATTCCAAAAATTTCAATACATGCTGTTAAATAAAACAAAATAATAATTTATGTGGATAATGATAACGGATAAATTGAAATAAAATGACTCTTTAACCATAACAGAAATTTGTGGTTAAAGAGTCTTTTTATTTCAATTTATCCACTTGCTGTTAAAAACAAATTATTTTAATGTTATTAATTATACTGCTTTTAATATGTAAAGATGTATTATTATATTTTTTATAGTCCGTCCAGCTTTACTTTGCGAGAGATGCGATGGCCATTTCAAATGTTGTATTTTTTTACAATAAAAATTTAAAAAATACATGACGTGCCCATCAAATCTCAAGCAAAAAGTAATGCTCGATGGACGATAGTTTCTGTTTCCTTAATTTTTTTGTGGATATAATTATATAGTTTTGTACGAATATAGTGGAATATCTCGAGAAATACATATCGGATCGGAAAAAGCTCTAGAAAACACGTGTTTAATATTTTTCAAAGAAACTATCAAATGATACCAAACTCGAACCCCATCCTGAGGGTGGGGGACGGGGCAACCTTGAAACCTTAAGTAGGAATCCCTATTTTTTGTTGAATATTCGGATTCTACGAAAAAAAAAAATACGAAACTTATATCTGAAATATTTTTTTCAATTCTTTACAGATGGCGCCGTAATCGCGAAAAATCAGATTTTACGATTCTCTCGAGAAATAAACTTCTCACCAAAAGATAAATAAGAAAAGATTTGAAAAATTTGGAAAGTTTGAAGAATTTTAAAATTTCAAATGCTGAGATCAATTCCAATGTTAAAGACGGTCACACATGTGCGAAACATCGATTTCTTTATTATAAAGTTTCCAGTATTCTTCATTATCGTATGTTATAAATAAAAAATCAGAAATTGTGTTACATACCTTTCTGAACAAGAAAAAATAAGTATTCTGATGATCCGAGAATGGGGCGATCATCAAAGGTCGTACGCTGAAGTAAGGGCAAATTTTCGCGGTCCAAACAATCCTATTTCAAGATCTGCTCTCGAGCGCACCGTGGGACGTTTCCATGAAACGGAAAGTGTCAAGTACTGTAAAATTCCTGGTCGACAAAAATCATCGACTTCTGATGATAAACAGCTTGACGTTGGACTGTCGTTCACTGAAGATCCTCACCTCAGTACCCGTAATGCTGCTCAAATACATGCCTATGGACTGTAGTTTGAAGAAAATAAAGTTCCACCCAGAAAGAAATTCATCTGGTACACGAGTTGAATGAAAATGACGTTGAGCGGGTTGTATCTTGTTTGCAGATTTGGCGACGTACAGGAGAAGTTTTCTGTATGCTGCATTTGCGAAGTGTGAACCATCTTCTACAAATATTTTATGCCACTCCTAAGTTTGCTTAGGGCGAGGCGGCTGTTTGTTGAACTGACGGTGGAATTGACCTTTATCATAAACTCACGTTCTCACACTCCTTCTTAACCTTCGTAGCCTTGACTACCCACGTGACCACATAAAAAATGGCGTCCCTTGGTCGTGTTGTAAGCACTTGTGATTTGAGTAAAACTCATTTTTTTTTTCATTTTCCATAGGTTTTTACTATTTTAAAGATTTTTATCATCATTTTTATTAATTCAACATACATCTTTATTATTATTATTAACCGTAAATTTGTAAAATATAATGATTTAAATGCTTACTGATAACCTTTCATAGTTTTAATTTCATAATCATTTCCAAATTACCTATAAAATTATTTTCTAATGATGTTTATTTTTTCTCCTCACTCTGACAATTGGGAACACAACAATATTTAACCATAGCAACAAAAATTTTGAACAACAACAATTAAAACTTTCACTTACGATACAGTCAACAAATGCCGTTAACAAGTCCAGTTTCCGCCATTTGCATTTTGTAAAAAAATCAGTGACGTTTAGTGGCAACCAATCACAATACAGGTGATAAAGGTCAATTCACGTTGCATTTGAACTATGGATTCACATTTCGCAACCGGACATCACAAAGTGGCTGAATTTGGAAAAACTGAAAAAAAAAACCCAAAGACTGATATCTAACACATATTTCTCTTTGATCTTCCTTTTTTAAATATATGATATACATTTTTTTTACTATTTTCTCACTCGTATTACTAAGTTCTCTCACTCGATTATTAAATTTTTTGTCACGCGATAAGAAAACTACACTATTTTATACATTCTATCACTTAAAATCACACTGCCCACTGGCGATAGTATTTATCGAAACGCGTATAAAACGATAACAATTTTGTTGCAACTGTAACTTGGATCCGTGTTTATTGTTTCTTCGCAACATGGAATTTGAATTATTCATAATTTCTTTTATTATCTCGCATTATCTCGTTTAAAGTAGCCATCTCCATTGGGATGAAGCTTTAACACGAGAAGATGAACTTGTTCAACAACGATATATTGTGCGATTCAGACGTTATCAAAACGAATTAAAGGACCCAAAGCATGCCAGAAGAGCATTCTCCAAACCATCACGCTGCCACCACCTGCTTGAAGGTTGTTATAATACATTTGGGGTCCATGCTTTCGGTTCTTTCCGCCAAATTCTCACTCTGCATCGGCATGGTGAACTAAAAACTTAATTCATCGGTCAGCATAATTTGTTTCCAATTATCGACTGTCCAATCCTTCTGCTCCTGCTCATCGAAAGGGATACATGTTCTTTTGTTATGTGTAGACAGCAAAGGTGTTCGTACAGGCCTTCGTCTTCCATATCCCACTAAGTTTACGGCGAACAGTGCATTCAGAGATCATTTGAGAGGATCCTTGATTAGGATACGCTGTAATTTGCTGCACTGTTGCCCTTCTGTTGTCTCTTTTAATTCTGGAGACTCTCCATTCCCCCGAGTATTCACTAGTTGATGACGACCACAAATTGAACGTTGAGACCCAGATTTCTGGCTGACAGTCCAGTCTTTAAAGATCTTAACAACAGCTGCTGTTGAACATTTCACGAATGCAACGGTTTCGCTGATACTTACTCCATGATTCCGAGCTCCTACAATCATCCCACGTTCAAAGTCTACCAAATCGCGTTTTACCTGTATCGCTTTCACAAACAATCACTTTTACTGCTGCCGTAAGCACTAAGCTTCTCTTATTTATACCGATCTAGAGTTTACAGTGTGACTCTAGCTAATTTGCTAGAAATCGGTGCTATTTATTATTTGCAGTGAATAAATGGTAACTGCTAATTTAGAAATACATCACATTTCCCAGAAAGTGAATGAGTCCGGTGACACAATCATGTCACACAGAAACTTGGTCGTTGCGTTTGAATATGTAATGAATTGTTCTGTTTATTATGAAGGACGACCAAGCATAAGGGTCTTAGCGAGTTTAAAAGAGTTTCGCATAGTTGGTACAAGACATAGAGGATAAGCATCTTCGAAATTGTCAATGTTTCGGAATTGCTTGTGTGTCAAAATGCCAGTAAACATCTAGCCAGACAAAGGAACAACATGCACGAACATACAGACATCTAGTTTCACAAAGAATCCATTTGCACGATCATAAAGACATACAAAAAATGAACATGGGTGTAAAAGAAATAGATGTGCAATAACTTTCCAAATAATCGCAATGTGCAATTAGGGAATGTCAGATAACATTTCTGAATGAAGAACTGGACGGATATTGGAAGAATGGATGTTCGCAACCGATGGTTCATAATAAATTGGTCACTGAGTGTATGTGATATTTCAACAAATTCCAACGAAATGAAAGACTGGATTTTGGAGAAGAATTTCTTGTACTACACATCTTCCGGCGAACTGACTTCGACTGGACAAATTTTTCAAAATGAATGTTTTTCTTTTTTCACTAGTTCTGTTTTTTGTGTCGAATTGGTTGCAAGGTGTTATATTACGAAGGTCATTCAATAAGTATTGTAACACATTTTACCTCAAAGCAGGTTTGATTTTTGAAGTTTCAATTACATCACCTACAATAGTTCCCCAATTCCTTGGCTGCAAATTCCTATTTTTCAACATCAACTCCATTCATGTGTATGGCCTTACGCCACCCAGATAAATATCTGTATATTTAAAAGCATCCAAAAGTGGATAAAATCAGCTGAGAAATAAAGAAAAAAGGTGGTTATCCTAAGCGGTTAATTGTCGTCTTAACAAATACATGCCGAGTTCCTTATTAAAATGAGAGCAAGTTCGTGTACAGCGGTTCGCACTGCAGTCAAAATTTATTTTTCTTAAAACGTAGGGCAACTCGTTCCAAATGATTATAGCATTGAAAGGATATGAGACTGAACACTACCACTTTCCTGGTTTGTGATGTAGCCGATGTTTTGTTTAGACGCTGTACCCATAGACTCACGTTTGGTTTACCGACTACCACGTCTCCGTAGGTATTCCAAACGCACTTTATATTCCTCTGTGTTTGGAAGACAGACTCCAACTTGAAAGCTTGTTGCTAGTTAGCGGAAATCGATGAAACCTATGTGAGCTAATGTGGGAATGTTAATGGATATCATGCATTAATATTTTATTTTTACAAGAAAAATTGGTCTAGGAAAAGATTTATTACTTCAATTATACAAAACAGTTTGGCGTATGGATCTTTGATCGAATCAGGGTGTGGACGTCGCATCACAATAAGCTCTTACACCTCGCATCATAGAATCACAGACGAATTTCACACCTTTCAAATTTTCTGCCTGTAGGCGAAATAGGTTATACGAACGTGCACTCATTGCTCCGTAACTCGCACAACAAAAATTGGATTAGCGAATACGACAGTATTCCTATGTCAACCAGATTGGGTTAGTGGGATGATGTGCTATAGAGCCCTCTTGCCCGATGCATCTCCCAGAAATTTCATAAAAACCTATATTGTGGGTTCAATTTGCATTCCCAGACACTATTTACTCATTACACTATTTTTGTTCTGTTCTGTTAGGAAATATCTCCCTAGATTTGTCCTCCTATTTAGAACCACCCCGTATAGATTGTGTAAGGTTGATATTTTTGTGTAATAATCTCTATTTATATTCTTTACTCTGAAATATCGAAGAAAGAAGTTTCCTCACAATATCACTCCACATGTAAGGATAGATGGAGAAAGCTCTAGATTGTAGATCTTTTTTTAAAAATGAGAGGAATATAAAATTTTACGTCTTTTCTAAATTTTAATAACATAAACAGTGATTAAACAGGTGGTGACCTTACAGTATAACAGAGTCTAATCAATAGGAACAGTTTAATCAATAGGCCACCACCTGTTTAATCAATAGGAACAGTATTATGATCCACCCTTCTACCGATAAACAGTGAGTTTATTATGAAATAAACAATTTAAGGGAATAGAAAAATTAAGGGGATAGGTAGGGAAGATCATACCGGATTGAGGTGAAGATTGCAGGTGTCTTATTTTATCAGGAGAGCCGTCAGCAAAGGAGACGAAATCAATGGTTTGGCTTCCGAGGTGAAATAAACAAAGATAAAGATAACCGTTAGGAGGAAACCTCTTTTGTTCCTTCTCTCTTCTTTGTTTATTCGGAGTGGCTTTTCAGAAATACGAGGAACACGATCCTACACGTTATCTCATGTTCCTGATGTCATGTGACATTGGAAAAACAGATTTTAATTAAAGGCTTGCAAGGGTTAAAAAGCGCAGACTTTTTCCAAGATTTAAAAATTAACAATCTCACCATTCCAGGAAGAAGGGGAAGAGGACGGGGGAATTAAGAAGCCTCTCAACCAGATCAAGGCCAGAGAAGGCCAGCGTAGCGTACAATTTAAAAATAGGCCCTGATAACCATGAGGTTTTGAACATTTTATTGTCATTATTACGAGTACATGTTAAATATTTGCCAGCATCGGTCTTCTCTCTGTCTCTAAAGCATGGGCGAGGCATCGGTATATACAGGGTGTTGCAGATAACTACAGGGCAGTATAACGGAAGCCTACACGCTCGATTGCAGGGTCCGGCTCGGTCGATTGGCAGAATGGAGGGAGATGAAGGTGGCCTGCAGCAGCCAACAGTTTCCACAGTCGGGGAGGGGGGGGGGGTGAAGGTCAAAACTGTCATGTTTTTGAAAAAATTAACAACTTATCATTTGATGTCGAGCCGGCCCCTACAATCGAGCGGGTAGGCTTCCCGTAATACTGTCCTGTAATTATCTGCAACACCCTGTACAATAGCGCTCAAAAATAAACGACCAATACTGTTTTCGTTTGTAACATCGATTCGTGATAAACGACCAATACTGTTAGTGATTCGTGATAAGAAAACTGTGAAAGCATGAATTCATAATTAAATGACCTATAACAAATTTATAACACCAACTAAGGACCATATCACTAACAACTTTATCAACTCAAGTCTTCCTTCAGCAATAATAAACTGATATTGTTGAGACAAGGAATACTTGGCTGCAACAATATAAGCTCATTATTGCTGAAGGAATCCTTCAGTTAAAAAGAACTATAATTTTGGTACTTGGTTGCTTAACCTTTAGCGTCAATGACTGCTTGGAATCGAAGAGGCATGGAGTTCACCAAGTTGGACAAAATACCGAGGAATTTTTCCCACTCTTCTTTCAAAACATCGAACCTTTCCTGTTTAGTTCTGCATCGTTTGACTTGTCATCGTCTACCAAGCTCTTTCCATAAGTGCTCAAGAGGGCATTACGAATGACATTCGAGTAAACGAATTTTTTTGGACTTAAATCACTGCTGGACAAACCCAGCATGTTCTTTGGGTCATTGTCTTATTGAAAGACCATCCCCGTTGCATTTTATTCTTGGAAAGAGGCAGCAATTGTTATACCAAAATGTGTGTAGCCATATTTGTCCAAGATGCATTCGATCACCGATATGTTCACAACTGGAGCAACCTCAAACCATGACTGTCATATCGCCAGATTTCACAAAAGAAATCAGGCGATATGCCAGAGAAAAATAATAAGCGAAAGCGGAAAAATGTAAACAAAAAAATAGAATTACACAAGCTCCAGCCTCCTTTCAGATGATAGGAGATGCCCGAGGAGAGGCGGGTTACGTAATAGACTCGGATTGGTGAAGGAAGAGAGATCGACCAATCAGCGAAGAGAGAAAAAAAACGAACATTTTACAAAGAGAGAGAAGAGACAGAGTGAAATTGGAAAGAAAACGGGACGGTCGGAAGAGTTATGAGAAAAGGAATGGGTACGATAGAGCAGCGAAAATAAGGAGTGACGGCCGTAAGAAGAAGGAGCCGCCCCGAGCTGCTACGAGCAATTCCTAGATGACGCCCGAAAATAATCTACGCAGCTGAAGTCGAAGAAGACGAGAAACTTCGATGCTGGTAGACCGCCGATAGATAGAAGAAATTATCGCCGGAGTGATTTCACAGGTGGGACTAGACTGTATGTTAATGAGAGGGCGCATAGTGCAGTTAATAAGCGTGCTCGACCGAAATTCGTCAGTAACGGTAGAACGAAGCTTAATAAGGGTGCCGTTAATAAAAACTTAAAAGGAACTTTAGCGAAAAGTGAACGTTCAGCAGCGGAGCGGGAAAACGTATGCTTAAGTTTAGCGAGCGACTGCGAACAAGAGGAGAAGCAAGGTTCCCGGCAGCGAGCGTTAATTCCGCCCGATATCGACTCCATAAAATTGGATGCTGTGAGCATCGCAACCATTGAGGAGGAAGACGTAGTTACTCCGCCCCCAACGAGTGATATTGCGTCTGCAGGCCCAAGAATTAAATTTGCGCTTCAGTGCGGGCAGGAGGAGACGACATGTTCAGAGGAGCCGTGTTCGTCAAACGTTTTAGACCCAGCAGAGACATTGCGTTCAAATCCTAATTCTCACTTTTACTTCCAAGAAGAAATTTCTCTGGCCCCCGTGGACCATCCAGTCCTTGCAAGTGCACGCTCGCTTAACGAGATCTCGAGCGGTGAGACGCTCTTGGCTTGAGAAGCTCCAGCATGGGTTAGGCGAATACTTTGGATAAAATAGCAATTAAATGTTGGAGATAAACTATTGATAAAAATAGTTAAGTTGGGGTGGTGTAACGTATGGACTTAGCATTAATAATTTGTTTATTTATGCCCTAGGTCGGCCCCTCTAGTCGACAAACCTTTTAAGGTCGCCATTTTCTAGGATGATGTTGGCAGTTACGAGGACCCAATATAGAGTATCTACCGCTTAGGACGTCCACCAGTAGTGTCGGAGTGACCAGTGCATGGACCGGTGGACGACAACTTAAGCGTGTCGTCATCCAACTTAATATTTGTGAATAATTCGAGCTATATGACAACCTGTAAACCAGCAAGTGTAATTTTGTATAAAATTAATTAATGAACTTTTATTTTGTAATTTAATAGACATATCCAAGTTTATTAAATTGAATTTAATTAGTAAAACTCGTTCCCTTCTTTTTCTCCCTGACACGGCTGTACCTCTGGGTCTTTCTAGCAGTATTGTCTAGTTTTAGGCTTAATTTTATTTTAAGTCTCGAACAGCACGTGACAATGACACTGCATCCTCCGTGCTTGACATTTGGAAGTTTGTAACGAGGATTATTTCTTTGGCCTCTAGGCATCGAACATACTTAATGCCATCACGATTAAAGAATATAATTTTGGATTCATCATCCAAGACAATTTTAGCCCAGTGAAGTTTTTTTAATGGCCATCTACTTATTGAAGACGTTAAGGATAAACAAGCTATCACCCTTTTATCCTTGAAAAGGTTCGCGTGGAAAGCCGTTTCGGTTTCTCCCCACGCAACCTTAAATTATAAGAAAGGTCGTCCAGTTGTTATATTCTCGTGCAAACTTCAATCGAGTCATGCGGTTCATCTGAGATATCAGATTTTTTGGAAAAACGTCTCCATGAAGATCCTTATCACATAGGCGGCGTTTCATAGACGACATTTCATAGACGGTGTTGTGATAGTTCAAATTTCTTGATTGAGTTCAGTAGCAGATAACTGAAGATTTGAGCTGTACAGTCATTTAAGGAGATTGTAGCTCGGGTAACATTTGAAATTTGATTGTTTCTGTAAGGGGCAACAGTGAAGATAAAAAATTGTTGCACAAAAACAACTTCAAAGTTTGTTCCAACAATTGGAATTTTAGACAACAAAGACAGATACGGAGAAACGCGTGCTCAAGAATAATTTAATCAGAAATACTTAACAAATAGAGCAGTTAATAAAGTTTCGTTTATTTTCATTTATATTCCTCCTTGAAAAAAAAAATCCGTTTTTAAAAATGGGGTTTAACCCTCGTCATCTTCTTCTATATATATAAAGAAGGATGTTTGTCTGTGGGTCTGTGGGTCTGTGTGTACGTTTTTTATACAAATCTACAGTTTTATTCCGATCTTGATAAAATTTCGCATACATGACCTTCAAAGCATGAGGAAGGTCACTGTCTACTTCAGATTTCGAAAAAATAATAATTATTGATAAAAAATCGATATTCATGGTTATGGCAGGGCATATTAATGAGAAATATCGCATGACCAACAATGCAAGACAAAGTTTTTGCAACAATGGTATCAACACGCAATTCACAAACACTCTGCACGGACCAACAATATATATCTCATGACCAACAATGCAAATAAAAGTTTGTGCAACAATAGGTATCAACAATGGTTTCAACACGCAATTCACCAATAACAATGAGCTCAAAATGATGATGCAATGATAAAGCAGTCCTTTCCAAGAATTATAACAATGCATTATGGATAAGTTTCAATTTGTAACAATGCATAGAATTCCTGTTATTCAGGTTTTTCTTAGAAAAGAGAGTTCTTAGTACTTAACAATTTCTTGAAAATCTTTAAAAATGATCAGTAGCTGGAGATAATAAAGAGTTAGCAGACAATTGAGAAAGAGTGGAAAGACGACAGAGAAAGGGAACCTTTAGCTCCGTGCTGTATTGAGCAAATGGGAAGCAAGTAAATAGAAGAATTGGCGACCGCTAGACTACCCAAAGTGATGAAAGGCCAAATTTTGCTTCAACACAGCGAGAGAAGAGTGGAAATTGCAACAACATCAAGTGTACATCTGAAGTAAGATTACCTGAGTAAGAAATTATTGGAGCGGTCCATCCATTGTGAACCTTTAAAAAGATTTTTTTCGAATTTTCATTAAGAATTTTTACTGTATTAATTCTAAGCATTTTCATGTGTTTATTTTTAAGATATTGCAAAATTTAATTTAATTTTTTGAGATTGTTCTGTTTACATCCAAGTAATTATCCCGGGCAACGCCGGGTACCTTTGCTAGTATCTAATATTTGACTTTCTTTTTGAAACCTAGTGCATCTCAATGGACTTCCTTACAACTATTTATCCTGTGCGCATTGATGATACTGATGACAATTGTCCAGTGAAGGCCCGTAGAGTCTGTTAAGTAATTAAGTTATTGATGAACTATTTTTCACTGGATGGAGAACTGAATTCTTTATAATATAAAGAGTCAATTGAGTGAATTGGTTATTTACTTTCCGTTTTAAATTAACCAAGCAAGATATTGCTTCTATTGTAATTTTACCTCAGTAAACCAATGACCTAGAAAAAACAACTGGACTGCGCATGGCGCGATTTGGAGTG
This sequence comes from Rhysida immarginata, assembly GCA_023313115.1. Taxonomy (NCBI): domain Eukaryota; kingdom Metazoa; phylum Arthropoda; class Chilopoda; order Scolopendromorpha; family Scolopendridae; genus Rhysida; species Rhysida immarginata. The sequence continues at coordinate 8,990 of JAHWFO010070091.1, read as the reverse complement.
AAGCCACCGGAAGTGTGCAATCCGCCATGTTGGGAGGGCAGAAGCAGAATGCGGAGTAAGTAAAGTTTTGGCTTCTTTTCCTTATAAAATCGGGGAGTTTTAACATTTTAATTACTGTTATGATTATTAGGTTTATTTCCTTTTTTGTAGTTAAATAGAAGAATACTCCAGGTATTTAAAAGCCTTGAAAATTGTGTAAAATGTACAGTACTACAGTGACAGTAAGTGATTGCAATGTTGGAATGTTAATATTCACAAATTTATTGATGAGCAAATAAAACAGTTGTAGCGATCACAGGAGCTATGCGGATGGATACAGCTGGCAGAGACTTATTATCAGCGTGGAGGAAACAACAGGATTAATACAGTGAAGCGCGCGAGGATTTGCTCACGAGCTACACTCTACTCATGCCTACCTCTTTCAGTATAGCTCTGACGCCCACTCCTCCATCCATACGAACTGAATTCCTATAATATTGTTATTATTTAATGTAGCTAGTAAATAATTAGATAGTAGTAAATAAAACGTGTTGCTATGAACATCATGTCTCCTTTATTATCTCACCCGAGATACACGACAAGAGATAACAACACAGTTCTGGTTACATGTGATCTGATTTTGATTTCAGTTTCTTTATCAGAGAGTTTATTACACAAATGATTCATTCTCATATTACTGTAACTCTTAGAAATTAATTTTATCAGTCTAAAAACATGATTATTAGTCGGGGAAGAATCGTAAAGATACTCATCCAGACTACTGATAAATGGCTTTTGGGTAACTTCGTGAAAACACAAGAAGAAATAATTTCTGCAACACTTCTTGCTTGTGGAAGCCTGCTGTTGTTTGCTGCCATCATCCTTCGAAAGCATCTTTCCGTGGCTTCATAAACATCCATCACATCTTGTCTTGGATATTTTAGACCACCACTGGTTTTTCTGAAAATCAGCTTATGGTGGTCTGAAACATCCAAGCCAGGATGTGATGGATGTTTGCGAAACCACGGAAAGATGCTTTCGAAGGATGATGACAGCAAACAACAACAGGCTTCCACAAGCAAGAAGTGTTGCAGAAATTGCTTTTTCTTGTGTTTTTCACGAAGTTACCCAAAAGCCATTTATCAGTAGTCTGGATGAGCATCTTTACGATTCTTCCCCCACTAATAATCATGTTTTTAGACTGATAAAATTAATTTCTAAGAGTTACAGTAATATAAGAATGAATCATTTGTGTAATAAACTCTCTGATAAAGAAACAGAAATCAAAATCAGATCACATGTAACCAGAACTGTTTTATTTGCTAATCAATAAATTTGTGAATATTAACATTCTAACAATGCAGTCACTAACTCTGTCACTGTAGTAATTTTTACACAATTTTCAAAGCTTTTAAATACCTGGAGTATTCTTCTATTTAACTACATAAAAAAGGAAATAAACCTAATAATCATATCAGTAATTAAAATGTTAAAACTCCCTGATTTTATAAGGAGAAGAAGCCAAAAACTTACTTACTCCACATTGCTTATATTCTACTTCTGCCCTCCAACATGGCGGCGCTGCGACTTCCCGTGGTCTCACTTCTAGTAAGGAGCCAAGAGCGCCAAGCGCAGTCCAGTTGTTTTTTCTAGGTTATTGCAGTAAACTTACGTATTGTTGTATTATTCAATCTTGTATTATTATAGTTGTATTATTCAAACAGTGCTTCTGTCCCCAGTTAGTTTTAGCATCAACAATTAATTTTTGTACAGGAAATGAGAGAAAACTGCGATTCATCTTTTTTTATGCTGTAAATTACACAAACTTTTCAAAATTAAATTGTAACGATTATTTTCATTAGAAGTTATTAAAGATGTACAGAGAACTGGAGGAAGAACGCACAGAAAAAAGTCAAGCTTTTGTTTAAATTAAATTATTAATATAAACCATTATATTAATAATCTTGATTAATGCAACAGCATTAATTGAATGAGATAAAGTTAATAGAGTTCGCAGTGAAAAATAATTATAGAAACAAAAAAATAGTTATAGAAGATTGACTTATTCTTCTTAACCGTTTTTACTTAACACTATACAATTCAGATGAATATATGTAAATGCAAATAAAGCCAACAACAGCAGGCATTAATATCAATAAAAGTTATAGTAAATCCTTGATTAGTTTCTATGTAGAGTCTCTTCATACGTAGAGCATAATCCGATCCAGAAAACATTAGTAGACATGGTAGGGTATCTGAGGTAAGTAAAACGTTGACTGCCTTCCATTTCTTCTTTAAAATGAGCAGAAATGAATAAAAGATAATTAGTTTTACCATCCAAAGGAATTTCCAATTACTTCACACAAGCAATAACTTTCATTACTATATTAAATTATAATTAGGACTATTATTAAGGAAGCACTAGCAAATCTAATTAATGTGCATTAATGCCCAAAACTCAAATTCTAATTAATTCTGAAGATAAAATTCAAGACAGTCCATAACATTTCAATTATTCCCCGTATGATAAATCAAAGAAAACTCTAACCTTCAATACGCAAGCGACTAGGAACATGTAATATTTTTTTTCCAAGATAAGTAAGAAAGCCAACATTAACATTACAATTATACTTTCAATTTTCCAGTATTCTTTTCTAAGAAGACAAACAATCCATATGGGAAAAATCCAGATATATTGAAAGATTGATAACTCCAAGTAACAAGGTTCAAATTTTCCATTTCATAATTCCAGACTGGAAAATATATTTGGCAAAGAGTAATCCATTGAATAGGAGAAAGGGACGGAAAAATAACCAGTCAATGAATAAAGTTCCACTAGCAATCAATATTTCCTTAGTAGTTTTATCATTTAAAATATTTCCTGATATTGCTACTTTATCTTCTTTAATTCTTTTTAGTCCGTCAATTTTTATTTTAGAGGAACATTGACTAATCTGATTAACGTGAGAACTTAACTAACGTGACCTCCTCGAGTCCAGATTCTTCTTCTTCTTTATTAGCCACTATAGCTTTTCCTTTTTCATGCTCTACTTTCTGCAACCATAGATATTCAAATTCTTTCCCATGTCGCGAGAAGCCATCACCTCCTCTCTTCCTCCTTCTCCCTTCTTCACAAGGTAACGAACCTGAGACATTCTGCCTTCGTACTTCAGTTTTTCCTCTTTTAAAACCTCTCTTCATCGCCCCCTCTGACGGCTTAATCTGATAATTACTATTGATAAATACACGCGACTTTTGTTTATAATCATAAATTGCTTGTGAAATAAATGAATATTATCCGTTTTTACTGAGAAGGGAATGAGCAATCATGCGCTGGTCCCTTATAAATGTGAATGATGAAAGAAAACTATAAGGGTCGTACAAATGAAAACGAAAATTATTTATTTTATCCAAAGTGTATACAAGGAACTTAAAAATACTCTCCATATGCGTCAAGGCATTTATCCCACTGTGTAACAAGGCGTGTAATTCCTTTATAGAAGTCTTTCGGTTGGATGTGGAACCATTCCAAAACCTCTTCCTTCACTTCATCGTCCGACTGAAACCTGCGGCCTTTCCGGTGTTTCTTGAGATCCCCAAACACGTGGAAGTCACATGGGGATAAGTCAGGGCTGTAAGGTGGATGCTGCATTGCTTCCCAGTTGAACTTTTTGATGAGGTCTACCGTTGCTTTCGAGGTGTTAGGACGCGCGTTGTCGTGGAGAAGAAGCACTCCTTCTGTAAGAAGTTCAGGACGCTTGCATTTGATGGTCGCGCGCAGTGCCTTCAATGTTTCCCCATAGCATGCTGCGTTAACTGTGGTGACTTTTTTCAAGAAAGTCCAGTAAAATCGGGCCTCTGCGATCAAAAAACACGGTCAACATCACCTTCCCCGTGCTGTTTGCGATTGCTTTTGATTTTTTCGGGGGTTTTGTTGTTTGGACGAAGCGATCACTCGCAGTGATGCTTTTCTTTTGCTACCGTAAACCGAGGTTCCTTTGCACACACGGGGGAAACTTTGCATAAGAGAACGTCAAACATTTGCTGTTCTTATTTTGTGTTGAATGATTTTGGTTTACAGTAAGATTGCATTAAAGTATAAAATACAAAATCATTTAACACAAAATAAGTTCTCTGAGAGCAGCAAATGTGTTCTCTAATTGCAAAGTTACAATTAATGTGAACTGAAGTTGCATTTTATTAATTTGAATTGATAAACATACAGAGAAGAACACCTTTGGTCGTTTATATTTGAGCGCTACTGTTTTGATCCAAAATAAACGACCAAAGGTATTTTCCTCTTTATGTTTATCAAGTATACCTACAATTCAGTTTAACCAAGAATATTTAATAGAATACCATTTAACCAACATTTCCATATTTGTGTACTCAAATTGCTGTGTTAAAAATTGAGCATATGATGCTGCTGATGGATCTTATCTAAAGTACTGACATAATATTAGAAGCGCGGAATGTCTTATAGACAACTTGAGAGAGACGAGGTAGGAGACTCCACTTGTCCACAAAAACATTTTATTACACCATAGATGTATACATTTCGGTCACCATGTGGCCTTCTTCAGCATAACTCCTCAGTATGACTCTCAAGTATTCTAGCATCCACAGAATTGTTAAGGTCAGTTTGTTTTTTACATTGTTTTTCTTCGTCTTATAGATAGTTTTCATAGTAATATTGATAATGACTGGGTGAAAGAAGTCTGTCTATTAAAAAAGTAATTATACTGATTCAATCCTACTACATCCTCGCGATGATACAGCCTTAAAAGGATTGCGTTTTTGTTAATCGCCACCTCCAGCTGCGATATCCAAGGGGTAAGATGTAAACCTGCATTCATCTGTTGTCACATGTTTGTGCAGTGAAAGATTTTGTTTTGACAGAAGGGAGGTAGGCAAAGTTGAATAGTAAAATAAAACCTATTTAATGTTAAGAACAACAGTTTTATACAATCTTTTATTTTCAATAATTAATTTGAAAAAGAAAAAAAATACACAAATAGGTATCCATGTCTTCTTCGACATTGATGTACGACGATGTCGTATGAAAATCAAACTGCTAGCTTTGAGTACGATCACGCAATCCTCGGACTGGTGAATTGATGCAGTGGCTGGGGCTTCAATCTTGTACAGAAGAAAGCACAAGAATAATAGTAAATAAGCAAACACTTTATCTTCTATAGAAATCTTCTTTTAAATAAGATTCTTCCTTATCACTTTCCTTTACATTTAATTTTCCTTTAGTTTACGACAAATGCTCAATGCTTTTCTAAAAATGGCAACTGGTTGAGAACAGTAATATATTCACCCTGGAGTTTTTTCCCAACCATGATTGAAGCTTAGTGCGTGTTGTAGAATCGCTGTGAGTGTGTTCCGCACTCGGTGTAGATTTAAAGAAGTGCATTTTGTATCAGACCTGCAGATTTCTTCATGCAATAGTGACGTTTACTGTTCAGAGTAATAAAATTCTCATTGGCTAATCACGAAGATTATGTTGTAAAGGGGGTAATATCAATAAGACCTCCGCCTCCCCATGTACGAGGAAGGGTAAACATTTCGATTGCAGAGTTCGATGGTATTTTCTTTAAAAAGTTCTCGTGTTTTTCTCTCAAATCTCTCCAAAGTATGTTTGTGTCCACTGTAAGACTCCGAGAGAATAGGTTAGTAATGAGATGACGTAAATATTGATGGTCTGAGATCTTCAGTTTGGAGCAAAAAGAGACAAAACAGCGCATCAAGTAGATGAACAACCAAGGAAAACAGCACTTTGGAGTACTTTTTTGGGTGAAAAACTACCAAAAATTTGATTTTGTGTTGATTTTTCTCGTCTTTCTGAGATCTTCAGTTTGGAGCCTTGATTAAATTTATGATTTAAATATTGTCTCCATCATACAGTATGAAGATATTGTTTAGTGTGCTTTTAGTTTGCTATTTACGTTAGATGCATGTTATATATAGGATATTTACAACTTAGAGGACCTTATTTTGTCAATAAACTGGGACCTTATTTGTCGCAAACGAATCCTTGATAAATCAAAATCAAAATAATTGTCAAACATCTTGCATACAACATTTGTAAAATTACGAAAGGTGTTCAAACTGTTGACTTTGAGCAGCAATGCATGCCTTACCGCGTCTTGTCATTGAATTTCTGACGCGGCCAAAATACCTACAGTGTCTCTTATACAGTCACTTGCAGCCATAATTCGCGCTACCTTCCGAATTCACAGATGTATCCGTGTACCACTTCTACATATGTCCCCAGTAGAAATCGAAAGGGTTTAGGTTCGGCCTTCGAGGTGGCCAAGCAACTGTTCCTCTCGGCCACTCCATCGATCACAGAACGTATTGTCGTACAGGATTACTGAAATGGGCTAGTGATCCATCGTGTTGGAACCACATGATTCTTCGGACAGCCAAGGGGACCTCTTCAAGCAACTATGGCAAGTTTTGTTTTAAGAGTTCAAACACATTTGCGTTTAAACTTTCTGGAAGCATGTATGGTCCGATGATATGATCATGGAGAACCCCTGCCCAAACCTGAACACCAAACTTCCACTGATGACTACGAGTCACAGGTGATCGAGGATTATGTACCTTCCAAAGATGGGCATTATGAGTGTCCTGAATTCCTTGGCGATTAAAGAATGCCTCATCAGTGAATAAAGCCGACATCAAAACTTCTGGATCCATTGCACTCACTTGCAGAAACCATTGAACAAATTACACTCGAAGAAGACAGTCGGTTGACTGGAGGGCTTAGATTGGATGATGATGAAATGGAAGAAACTGGTTTTGATAAAGGATCTACCAAACAAAGGCATCGTTCATTCCCAGCTGAAGGGCGACAGCTCTTGTGCAGATATGCGGATTCTCTTTGAAACGACGTATAACACCTCAATTTCCAGTTCAGTGTAACGACTCTCCTGTCATTACTAGTTTCATTCATCTGTAAATTAAATGATCCTCGGCTTCCTGTGCAATCGAGAAAATACTTGATGATTAGGGACACGACGGATTGGAAATTTGTCGTGAATAAATTCGTACTGCAGCTCTTCCATTTCCATTTGCAGCTCCATAAGCCAGATGCATATCTACCATGCCTGCCTATGTAAAACGGTTCATTTTACTGTCAGAGATTGCTGTTAGGTTTTCCCGAATGAGGAAATGGAATTCAACTAAGTTACCTAATTCACCTCGAATGGAATAACTCTTTAATATTTAAATTCATGAACATAAATTGCCATTATCTATGGAATTTTTTTTCTGTATAAGGATTCATTTGCGACCCCAAATTTATTGGAAAACTATATTCAAAATAAGGTCCTCTGCCACCCCTAAAAGTTTGTACACAGAGTTCGTAAACACCCTGTATATCTTTAAACATTAATTTTGCAGTTAGCTTTTGTTTTATTGTGCTCAAAGATTCTGTTCCTTGTGCTCTTCCTTTCTGGGTGTGTATTAATAATAGGTCTGAGTCGTTTGTTTTGGTGAAGTTTTGTGTACTCCCAATTATTTGCGGATTTCATCAATATCAGACTCCGTTTTTTTTCATTTACATTTCTGTTGGATAAAGTGTATTTGTGTATGTGTATAAAGTGGTATCCATAACTGGATGTAGCTCTAAAATCCCTAATATAAAAGCTGTTTGTAGTCTAAAGTAAAACTTTCTTTAATATACTAAGGTAAGATGAGAGTATGCATGTAAAATAAGAGATTTCGTCTGCATTGTTGTTTGTCAAGAGGTTGCATCATGGGCTTACTTGCTTTCTAACAAGATTGGAGGGGTATGGCCATAAATACAGGCCTCCGTTCTTGACTGAATGTAGTTGTATCCTACCCTGAAGATGTGGTTTCCACGAAACGCGTAGGTGTTAAGTAAATCAATTACCAACTTGCTATTTAGTCCTTCTTTGTTTCTATTGCTGTTTGTATTTATTTTCGCTATCCATATCTCTTTGTAAAACCTGCCCCTGTGTAAACACAAGGTCTTTTTGTAGATTGTTATATAGTGTGTCCATAAACGATTACCTAGATTTAAGCAATTTATACTATTTTACCTAAGATTTTAACTAAAGGTTGTTTGTTGCAGGTAAACTTTGAGACGCACTTCCGCCACTAGGAACGCTGTCGCTGCTGTATCTTCAAAATGGCTTCAAGTAAAAGCCCGAGGACGCGAGTTCGACCCCGGCCGAGGACGACGAGGATTTTTTCAGGGGGAAAATCCTGAGATCATGCACATCCTTCGGAAGGGAAGGAAAGCCGTTTGTCGCGTGCAGCCGTTTGCCGGCTGCACGTTAAAGAACCCTTGCGAGGCAAAATTAGCGGCCCCATGACCAAGGCAGTTGAAAAGGACGTTAATACCAAACAAACCAACCAACCAACCAACCAAATGTGTGCTGTGGATTAATGCATGATTAGGTGCTTGGCCCGAAGTTCTTCCTTGAAAAGAAATAAAATATAAGAAAAAGACTCGCATATTAAGACACATTTTCCTGTTCACAAAATATCTATTTGCATTAAGTGAGGAAATTCCACACATTTTCCATGTTTTTATTAAGTAGCAGTGTTAGTTTGTGTGTTTGTCTATCTGTCCGTCCGTGAATATCACATCTCTGACAGGCTTTCCGAGCTTTTCGGTTATATTTTTATTAGTCGACAGCCTGGGATTGTCGAGTGCCCAAAAAGTCAGTCAGTCCTGACTACTATGGTGGAGACTGCAGTCCAGAAATCATCTAAAAGAGGAAAATGAATAAAACTTCGTTACAATCTGATGCAGAAATCTGATGATGAAAAACAATGGGAAATAATAAATTAGTAGAATCTGTCTAATGATTCTCGTCAATTTAAATAATTCAAAATTTAATTAATTACATCGGAGGGCTTAGTACAATCTATCTCCTGTTTTTGCAACTTTATTGTCCGGCTTATTTAGATTTCATTTAGTAAATTTACTAAATAAAGAGCAATTTTTAATTAAAAAATTCATTAAAAAA
>JAHWFO010070044.1:0-10389 GCA_023313115.1 Rhysida immarginata | reverse complement strand
GAACATAAAGACAAGAGTTAGGTTAGGATATTAAATTAAATTAAATTGAACATAATGTTAACAAATTAAAGCTAATTAAACCAACCGCGATATAAAGAATAAATTTTTCCTCTGCCAAGATTGTATCCGATATCATACAGGGTGCTTAAATTATTTGTACCTTAACAAATGTTTACAACTGGAAAGTCAAGAAGTAAGTTACAAATGAATATCGGAATGAAACGAATAGGAGTATTGACTTGCAAACTACTTTTATTTCTCCGCATAATCTTCCTGTGCAATAAGGCACTTGTCCCATCATTTTACAAGCCCCTCAAAACAGGCAGCATAAAACTCTTTGTGCAGTTTCTCAAGTAGGCAGTGACTTGTGGACAGGGTGTTGCATATAACTACAAGGCAGTATAACGAGAAGCTTACCCGCTCGATTGCTGGGGACCGGCTCGACAACAAATGATAATTGGATAATTTTATTTTGTTAAACTTGTTTGTTTGACTCAATTGAGCCAAGGAGGGGTGCGCGCTGTGCTACTAGAGGGTAGGGGGTACACAAAAAGTAAACACACATATGAATCTCCTTCACAGCTAGAGGGGACTAACAAACAAACCAGAAATTCAACAGAGGAATAGTAAAAAATATCGTTTAACACTGTTATTATGTTTGGTCGTCACAGGCTAATCCGCGAGAGAAAACTGTACACGCCGACTTCTACTGCAACATCCTCACGAAACTTTGTAATGCCATTCCACGGAAGCTTCAAGCATGTCGTTTACTATCTTATCGTACACATTATTATTAACAAACTCCCACGGGGAAAAAATCGAGAGGGGTTAAATCAGGCGACATGGCAGCCGATATGTCCTATCTATCTGTCCGGGAAATGGTGATTGAGAGTCTCCCGAACGAGAAGTCCAGGCCTTGGCCAGTATTCCTCCATGATTTGTAATGCCTAACTTTCAATCATGCTCAGGTAATTTGTGCTGTTCATTATTTTTGCAGCGAAGAAAAATATCCTATCACCTCTGTTCGCATCAGTGCGAAACTCAAAATCACTTTTGTGTTATAGGATACAACTTCACAAAAGTATGCCAAACCTTATGGGTAGCGCTCTCTACATGTTCAAATTACACCTATAGGACGCGTGGATTTTGCTGAGTTGCGGACGAATGCTTCTGTAATTTATGCTACATTTTCATTCGCCATCTATAGTTTTCCCTTGCCCATCACATTGGATGAAATGTTAAGAAATCGAACGTATACTAGGAAACGGTGTTATTACTGTAAACGGATTGGACATGTGGTGAAATTTTGTAAGTTCAGGAAACGGAAACGGAAATGTTGGTTCTGTAAGAATTATGGGCACACTCAGTACCATTGTTATAAAAGATCAAATAGCAGGTGTGCAGCACACATTCTGTTACTTGTAATTGTTTCAGCCTGCGATATAATGATCTCTTATCCGGTGGATCTTTCTCATTTTCTAAACTGAAACGTCATTGAATTTTAATCAGAGATATTAAATCCAATAGCCATAGCGTACACATTACTTTGCGCTAAGGAGACGTTATTTTGATTTTAGCGAGATAATAGGACCTGATAGCGGAAAATTCACCTGATCATCTTAGTCCTAGCCAGTCTACAATTATAACAGAAAGACTGCCCATTTGCCTTCCTTCATTGTTTAAACGTGGTCTGAAAATTCACCAAACCTCTTCTCACGTGTCTCTCTGCGCTCTGCCTACCTTGTGCACTATATGATAAATATGTCAGGTAGCCTCATAATAATTTTTTTTAATAACATAAAATTAAAATAAAATGGTTATTGGTTTTAAAACTTTGATTCTATTTAGTGGAAAACAGCAGGATTTAGTACTGCCTAGCAAAAAAACTTAACATTGTTAGGGTAATTGATGCTGTTATGATAAATGTTAATACTAAATAGATGTTTCTTGACTTTTTATATAGAAAACTGATTTTCCTTGGTATTTTTGTAGAGATAGAATAGGCAGACCTTCCCTATCATTAAAAAGGCTAAGGGCCAGTTCATTATCTACTTTTCGCAAATTAGATTTCTCAACTCAGTTTTCAGCAACAATGCAGTGACAACTCAGTTGCTGAAGACTCAGTTGAGAACTTTCAGTTGAGAAAATCGGTAATGAACCAGCCCTATATTATGACTATGAAACAATGTTAAATTTTGTCGCTAGGCGGTATTACATCCTGCTATTTGCGACTCATTTTTGGGAACAGTGAGGAAGGGCGAAGCTGACGCGATCTATACAAAGCCATGGCACTACATCACTTGTATTGTTGAAACGTCACGAAAACCAATAAGATATTTTGAAAAATGTATTTCAGATGACTAAGTACTTACCGTATAATAAAATGCATTAATGCCAAACATTTGTCATTTACTCTTTGACGTAGAATACGTTTACGTTTCGAGGCTGGGATACCATGCTTAAATCGTGAATGTCACGAAAAGTGTTTATCACCGAAACTTTAATAACGTGAAAACTGTTAGCGACAGAAGGATGAATAATATTTCATTCGATAGAGTATAACACAAAGAAAGTTTCTGACATTGGATGACTTCGTGCTGACGTCATCGGCTGATACAATGGTAGTGCACAGTTGAGTCAGAAAATCTGCTGTATGGCGGATATTAGTTTAGTCTAGCTCCGGCTTCCTTTGGGCTAGCACGACGTTTTAGGTGTCATTTGTTTTATCTTTCTGTGCTTTATAAAGCAGCCTACAAAGTAGACTTTATTATTTAATAGCGTCTAAGTTATCGGCCTTCGAAATGTGGAAATTTCCCAAACATTACAGAATTTCCAAATTCATGGCTAAATAAACATGAGAAAAATTATATAAATAATCCGAGGAATACAGATTGAGAGATGGGAAGCCATGAAGACCCGGATATCTGATGTCGAGCGTCAATGGCCTCAAAGTTGAGGCGTCGCGAAACCAAATTAAAGTATAGCTCGATACGAATGCGCCAATAACTTTCACCGCTGAGTTCGACGCAAATAACCTATCTGATGACATAACGTTTCAACATCTATTTTTAGAATTCAAACCATGAAGGTCCATAATGAGCCATAACCGTCAATATTAACATCATCTTCATCGAATGGGATTTATGTATGGAGCAATTTAAGTAAGCTACAATTTGGGACATAGATTTCACGTATCGTTTTATATTCATAGGTAGATTTTGATTTAAGAAGGACTTGAAGCACCCACGTAACAATAGCGTGATATGTTTACTCTATCAGTAACATTAGTCCCATATGAGTAATTTCAAGGTGTGGTCAATGTAGAATAAGTTTAAAACTATTCGACAAACAGGGTGTGGTGTCTCCTGTGTCAACCATTTGGTGAGCCACATTTGTATACTAGTCGCTAATATTTAAACCGTTTGACTACAACAGACACAAAATGCCAACAAAAGGCGTGCAATGGTGAACAAAGAAGGTTTATGTGAAAACAATAGACAAATCTATAATTTAAAAAAAATATGAGAGACCCACAGAATTAGATGACATGATTTTAGCCAATTTCGTCCCATGTTATACACTAGTAATGAATAGAACACGTTTCAACAGAGATGAAGATGTTCATGATGACCATGATGTCCATTAAGCCACTGAACAACAAAAGACAGTTAATGAAAACGTAGGAACCGATTGCATTTTTAGTTCAAACAATAATTGATATATAGGCAGGAATGTGGGTACAGTGATTAGATACCATTATTATAGCATCGATGACAATCAATTACAAGCATGACATGGTTGCATTGTTCTTTCTATTTGGCATTGAACTTGTAGATGTATTAGATGTATAAAAGTTCATCCAACTGTACGGTGCGAACGAGATGATCATTTTAGCCAAAAGATAGAATATTAAGGTAACATATAGAGGGATTTATGGCTGAACTTCGAAAACTGTGCAAGAAAGACGATTACATTGCAACTGTTTTGCAAAGAGAACAAAACGAAAGAGATGAGTATAGATGAGTTATCGTTAGCGATGCGGTTGATGAGAACAACGATGACTTTGAATACGAGACCGGCAATGCTATCGCAGTTGTAAGAGAGTGCAGAAATGTGATGTCCAAACAAGAGTATTGTAAACTACTGCGACTAACTAATCCAAAACAGTGAGAGTTGATCTTAGAATTTATACACAGATTATGGGTACGTAATAGCGAATGTATGCAAGTGTACTTCGCCAGCCCTGCTGGTAGTGCCAAAATATTTACGATGAAATTAATCATGGAAACATTAAACCGACTTGGACAATGGCAGGATACACTTCGTAATGCTTACATAGTTTGTGCCTGCACTGTTAAAGCCGCATGTAGAATCACACCGCAGAGCAAAAGGGTTAGTGGATTAACTCCTCAGGTGCCACAACAATATCATCTCCAGTTCTTTTCTGTGAAGTGTGTAATAATCGATGAGATAACTTTGATCAGTTCCGACTTTTTTCATAAAATTAATCATCGTCTGCATGAGATCACCTGTGTGCACGATTCATCGTTCGGTGGCATATACGAGCGTACATGCTCATAGGTAGTGGTGACTTCAGACTACTTCCACCTATGAATGCTAACCGATCTATTAAGGTACTGTAGTCGAGATGTGTTCGATGTCAATGTGTTATGGCAATCTCAACATTACTATAAATTGACACGAGTGATGCGCCAGAGTAGTGAAACATTCTCAGCTATACTGACCAACATCGGCAATGGTGAAAGATTGCTTCCTTATGAGAAAGAATTGATTTAGAGAAGATTTAAAAGTAAACAAAGGTGCATGGGAAAATTTTTCCGATGTGATTAGATTGCTTTAATCGCAACAACGGAGTTGATGCTCACAACAAGATTTCTATCGTGAGTAATATAATAGTCATTGCCATTGATAAAATTACTAGTTGTAGCAGAAGTTAAGCAGTTCAGGAAGAACAAAATACACAAGATGAGCACTGTCGAATTGGGAGGCTTCTCGTATGCTACATGTTTGGCTAATCGCTCACTGTTCGTGAAGACAGTAAACATCGATGTGAACGATAGACTTGTAAACGGTGCGATGGGTGTACCCAGTCGCATAGAACACACAGAAAACGCCAAAGATGGTGTTGATGATAAACTACAACAAGAACTGGCTCCTGTACATCATGTAAAAGTTGTCCATGTAGTGGATTAAGAATTCGAAAAGAAAGAAACGAGTGAACAACATCTACATAATCAGCAGGAACAGTGCATCTTTAATTGTTACAGTTGCCAAAATGAAGAAATGGGCAAGATGACACGAATCAAATGTCAGCCACATGTAATTTCAAAGTTGAAAAGACAACTTAACTGATGATTTGAAATAGACATCGATCACTAAAAGTACAACGAATATTTATGTAGGTAGCACGATCAGATGAAAACATGCACTATTCCCAATGGTGCCAGCCGCTGCAATCACGGTGCGTAAATCTCACGGTACTACATTTGATCGTATCGTCTATGATTATGGCCTATCACAACAAAATAAACTAGTATTTGTTTGGGTTTATTAGATTAACCAGTATGTATGGATTATATTTAACTAACTTAAAAGATGGCTTTAATTTTTATCATGCTGCAGGCAGTCAAGCCCCATCGATCAAAGAAATCAGAGACCTATTGGAATCGCATATGCTGCCAACAATCAGCAAACGCGTAAAAAATTTAATATTAAAAAACAACTCATGACACCGTTAAATATACTCTGTCTCACTATATAAAAAGCTGCAAGGCAATATGGGAAAGCACATCACTACTTTGCACCTCCGCCCCGTAAAGTAGTCTCCGACTGCGCACACGTGCTGCTCAAAAACATGAACCAATGTTTCAGTTTCATTTTAGCCTCTATGGATTGTTTCTTTTTTATTGGCTGCGCGTTGATCTGAATGAGATGACAATTGGTAACGAGGCTTCCCATAGTGCGTTGCAGTTTTTTATATAGTGAGGCAAAGTATACAGCAATGATGATTCCTTTGAGCAACAGAATATTTAAACATCACAGTTATCAATCTCAATGCACAGAGTTTCGTAGAGCATGCACGAGACATCGAAACAGGCAGTACTTATTACACCTGATTACTTAGCAATAATTAGATTTGGATGAATCCAGGAGAACTATTGCATATATTGTAGATGGATTCAAATTGAGGACGCCAATGAATCAGTATGGTTCCTTTAAATCTGATGCACTCACCAAACATGGTGTTATAAGTTTTAGGAGAGTGGGCGGTGTTGCAATCTTCAGAAATATACCGAATGTAAACCTATACACATTGACTGGCCAAACTATAGACAACTGATTTACGCTGGTATCGGCAATATTTGTATGGCTAAAGTGTAGTGAGATTTATACTAGGCAGTGTTTATATTCATCCTAATGTGTTATTATGTGATATAGAAAGGTTGTTGTTCAGTGCGATAATGAAATAATCACCAACAACTAGAGCAATCAACGACAACATTTAGCTGGATTCTGATATGCAATTATGATAGTTGGCGACTTCAATGTATATGCTACATTAAATTTACACGCTCTTAGCTTTATGAAGAAACATTTCAATTTAGACTACATACCAATCGAATCACCTACTACATTGTGTGGCAGTACTATAAATTTGATGTTTGCGCGAAGTACTGTATCTGGTCTGCTACCATTTGTATCATACTTCTCTTATCGTAAAACAGTAATTTGGAAGTGAAAATGCCTTATAATTAAGGTTTAGTTAAAAATAATTTGTCTGGTTAAAAATTTATGACATGTTGCAAGTATATTCGTTTTTTGAACATTTTATGTCAAAAATAAATTCCTTAAATTGTATTGTACAAAATTATTTCGGCCGTGTCTCAGCACAGCCCCGTACAATTTTTTAATAAATCATTCTATTTTAAATTTTAAATATCCTTATTTTGTTTTTAAATTTCTTTTTGCATGACGCCAGAAAATCCATCCGTTTGCATGATGTCACAAAATCAGCACCACGGCCTAATTATATCGCGTCGGCTTCGGGAAGGGTAGGGTTTCTCTTATCACTGTAGGCTATGGTGTTAGTAACAATCTAACCTTCATTGTTTTCAACGGGTTTTTTAAATCCAAGATGGAGACAATAAATGTTATATATTTTTAATTTTTATTCATTTATTTTTTATTTTTAATTAATAAACTATTATTTATTGTATTCCAGGGTTTTTGTGTCTCGTCCTTCTCTCACACACAGGATGCGTAAGGTATTTGAGGAGAGATTCACTTCAAGAAAGAAAACAGAAATATACGATAATAACTTTATTATCGTAACATATCAAGAGCATACACATGAAACCTTTTGGTTATATGGCTATTCAATGAATCCGTCTTCAGCATATATAACTGCTTCAATCCGCCTTCCAGTTTTGGTACTACTTGTTCATATAACTCATTTAGTATGCAATCTCAAACTTGGAGAAGAAAGGACATATTGCAAACTCTGAAAGAGAAATTTTCTGAAGAATAATAATTGAATGGTCTTAAGAGGAGTTTTACAAGCCAAACATCAGATGTTAAAATTATTGATGAAATAATTCTTTTGTTGAATTTCAAAAGAATTTACCTCATATTTCTCACAGTGAATTTCCTGGTTGAAATTTGCAAAAAACATTTTTTGAGATACTTTTCATTTTCTCTTAATTTTCTTGTCTTTTTGTTGCTTTTGTTGTTTCGGATAGTGGATGCTAGTGATCAGAAGGTTTCATCGATATGGGATTGATCATATGCTACTGCTATGAATTTTAACCCATATGTGACTGAAAAGGTATCTAGGTATCATTTAAGGCTTTTAACTAAAATATTTCAGGGTTCTATTTGATAAAAATCTGGAATTTTTAACACATCACAGCTGTTTAAGACATAGTTGTAAGATCATTTGCAGACATTTTTAGCATATTTTACATGAATATATTAACTACTAAGTGATACGCCCAGCGTTGCTCGATCTGTTGTTTGTGAAATTTTGATGGAGTTTCCCTGGCGCCATCTCTTGAGCAAAAAAACAAACATAAAAAAGATATATTAATAATAATAATTATAAACTGGAGATTGTCTCCAAACACAGGTACTAATTTTTCGATTGAAAAATGGAAGGAAAAATTCTGCGACCTGGATTCGAACCAGGAATATTGCGACGCTTCTACCAATATGGCTATCGCAATATTCTCGATCTGAGAGCCAGAAGCCAGCCTCCCATTGGGCTTTCAACCGTGGCAACTTGGTTTTCTTTAAGACACCTTGTGACAGCTTGGCTGTCCGGGTGTCTGCGATAGCCCAATTGGTAGAGGCATCGGCCATGATAGTCGAAGTTCCTGGTTCGAATCCAGGTCACAGATTTTTTCCTTCCATTTTTCAATCGAAAAATAAGATATATTAGTTTTACCCACCTTCTCTTTGGCGACATATATATGTTGCAAATATGAGCTCAATCGGATAAGTGGTTCAAAAGTTCCATGGTTTCTTTAAATGTCATTTTATTGTCATTGTTATGTCTTGGTATTTTGCATGTTTGGAACGGAGTTTGTTTTTTCTTGTTGATTAGTAAGATGTTCGTTTTGAACTCGTTAAACTTTACGCCTCATGGTGTGTACCAGCTATTGAGGATTTTAATATCATCTTTGATCAGCTGTAGAGCACAGGCTTGTTGTGAAGCAGGAAAGGTCTTAAATAAAAAGTCGTCATTAACATAAGATAAGATTTTGCAGTTCAAGGCTAAGAATTTGTGCGGTCGTCGGCGCAGAAAAGATTGACGATCTGGGATCCTTGCAATAGGCCTCTGGTCGAAGGATGTTCAACTATTTAATGATCGTCCTCAATATAGTTAGTCCGCTCATCAAAATAGTCGTGCACAAGGTTCAACGTGTTTTGACCAACACCTAAGCGCTCCATTTGTTTGTTCAATGTGGGCCTATCAACTGCGTTGAAGGCCTTCGAGATATCGGTATTTTACAGGTATCATATTTGTCCCTGATCAACAGCAGTAATAGTGTAACTAATAATAATAAATATTAGGTTTTTGCGATCTGGCGGTTGCAACACACTTCAAAAATGTTGGAAAAGTGGGCGAATAACCATTGGATCACATCTACCTTACTTCTGATCACGCTTTGTAGACTTCGAGGAACAGATGACACAAATTTCTGTACCGTTGCAACGGGAATTTGTTGACATTTCTGCTGTAGGAAAGTTTTCAGCTGTTCGGGGTCGTCGTTGACATAATTTCCTCTTAATAATTCGCCATATATTCTCTATTGGGAATAAATCCGTATTGCAGGCAGGCCAATTTAACACCCGAATTTGTCAATTGTATAGCCACTTTCCTGTAATGCGAGCAGTGTGGGGTTAAGTATTATCTTGTTGAAATAGAAAGGGACGGCTTACAAAAAGATGTTGCCAAGAAGGCAACATATGTTCTTCTAAAATTCCAATATAAGTTTGTGCCGTTGCAGATGTGAAAGCTCCCAATCCATTGGCATTCATGCATCTCCCAGACCATTATTGAAGCTAGCCTCTGCACAGCAGAACAGTAACATGCAGGATTGTCCTTTTCTTCTTTGATCCTAAGTATATCGACGATTTTCGCCAACAACAACTGTAAATATAGATTCATTGGACCACAAAACCCGTCGCCATCGGGCATCAGTCCACTTCAGGTAGGTGCTGCCCAAGCCAGGCACCTACGTTTCCGCAGTGTGTTTATGAACCTTTTTCGTTTTGCATAATAGAGCTCAACTTAAATTTTGTGATGTAGTGGCGAATGGTGTTCAACAATACACGTTTTTGATAAAATCTCGAGCTCATTCCGCAATTCCTGTCACTGTTGAATGAGTATTTTAATGCAGTGATGTCTGAAAACCATTCACGAGCAGTCAGAATTGGTCTTCTTTCTTCCATTTATGAACGGAGGTATTTCCACTTGTCCTGTACCTATTAATAATATTATGAACTGTAGAGTTCAGAAATCTAAGATTGCTGGCTATTTCACGCTGAGATACATTGCTTCTAAGTTGTTGGATGATTCTATTGCGCATATCTTGACCCACTGCCTTGCCTCGACCCATATTGTCCTTGTAAATGACTGGCCCACATTTCAGTTTGCATTTAAAGAAGGAAAAGTTATAACGTAATGTTGTCCAGAAGTTTCGAGAATATTCGTGTCACTTCTGTGGCTTCCGGGCAGTCTTTTCCTTCCGTACCAACTATTATGGTGCATGTTGTCAATGACAATTTCATGAAAAAATTACAGACGACTAAATAAGAGATCGGCATTTATAAATTGTACGTATTTTACTTCAGTCACTTCAAATG
>JAHWFO010070026.1:0-11204 GCA_023313115.1 Rhysida immarginata | reverse complement strand
GAACCAATTTCGACTATCATTAATTTTACGTTAAATTCATTCATGACGCATCATTTCAAGTTGTTTGATATATAGCATGCCATACCTTATCATTGAAAATTTTTGAGGGTGTCATACGGGTATCATTAGAGCATGTGCCATTGTATCAATTACAACCATTTTCAAAATGGTTCATTTGTGGAACCATATTTATCAATTGGCGTAAATAGTAATTAATAACCGGTAAGGGAGAGTGGGGGTAACAGGAACGCTTTTTTAATTTCATTATGTAAATTATTTTGTTTCTTTGATTTAAATTGTATGATTTTTTGTCTATTTACAGCTTTTTGCAATTGGTAAAATGTAATTTACAATTGGTAAAATGTAGTTTGCAATTAAAAAAAATAATCTTTTCAATTGAAGAAATAATCTTTTCAAAATAAAAAATGTACCGGGATTTTCCGTTAAGAAGCCCATGGGCTTGTATTTGGTTTTCAGCATTTTAAGGTTCTCATGTTGGCCCCAAATAGAAGCCCATGGGCTTCTTAACGGAAACAGGTTTGTTTTGACATAATATTTATTTGATTAAGGAAAAGTTATTTTATTTAAACATTGCAACAATAGAACAATTTGATTCCATTTTTAGGGTTAAACGTTCTGACAAGGAATAAAGACGAGCGCACGCAGTTCATATTAATTGGAAAGACATCTACCGGCAAAGCTGATAAATATTATAATTTGTCCCCAAATAAAGGCCCATGGGCTTCTATTTGGAAAGAAAATCCAAATACAGGCCCACCTGGGTCTGTATTTGGGTGGGCCTTTTAACGGAAAATCCCGGTAGTTTTCAAATGAAAAAATAATCTGTTCATTCCAAGTTAATGAAAAGATTTATTTTTTCATTTGAAGAGATTTTTTTTTTCAATTGCAAACTACATTTTAGCAATTGCAAACTATATTTTAGCAATTGCAAAAAACTATATTTTCCAATTTGAAAACTACATTTTCTATTTTGAAAACCACATTTTTTATTTTGAAAAGATTATTTTTTCATTTGAAAAGATAATTTTTTCAATTGCAAACTACATTTTACCAATTGCAAAAAGCTGTAATTTATTTATTTAGTTTCTATGATTTTCAGTTGAAAAATTCATTTTATCAATTGCAAAAAGCTGTAAAATATAAAATTACTGTTTAAGATGCTATGGAACGTCAAAATGAAGTAGTTCAATCTTTTTTGTTAAATTCACAATTGCAAATTATGATTTTATGAATTTTAGCTCAAAAAAAAATTTTTTTTTCTTTTGCCGAGCTCCTAAAATTTTTGATATTTTCAGGGTTTACATCCGCAGTCTATATTCGAAAAAATATGGTAATTATCGTATTGATACATTTGCTGCTGTTACTTAGATTTTTAGTAATCACCAATGTTTTGTTATTGTATATACCATATTGGCTCGAATCTAAACCCCCCCCCCATTGAAGTCTCAAAGCCCACCCCGGGCTTAGATTCAAGTCCAACTCAAATGAGCCCTAACCTGATAGAGCGAGTATCAGCGAAACAGCAGCATTCGTGGGGTGCTCAAGAGCAGCCGTCGTTAAAGTATTTAAAGACTGGACGGTTAGCCGGAAGACGGCGTCTGTACGTTCGCTTTGTGGCCGCCTGCGGATGGTTGATGATCGGACAGAACGGAGACTGTCACGACTGGTAAAGGATAACAGAAGGGCAACTGTGCATCAAATCACTGCTGACCTTAATCAGGTGCCCTCCAAAACGGTCTCTGAATCAACTGTCCGCCACACACTGCATCGCATGGGATACGGAAGCCGAAGACCTGTCTGCACACCGTTGCTGTCTGCAGCTAACAAGCGGAAACGACTCCAATTCGCTCAGGAGCACAAGGACTGGACTATCGAGCAGTGGAAACAAATCATGTGGTCTGACGAGTCACGATTCCAGTTACATCATGCAGACGGCTGCGTGAGAATCTGGCGGAAACAGCACGAAAGCATGGACCTCGCATGCATGAGTACAACCCTTCAGTCTGGTGCGGGCAGTGTTATGATCTGGGGAATGTTTTCCTGGCATGCGTTGGGTACATTAATTGGTGTTGAACAATGTCTGGATGGCACAGCATACCTCCGTATCGTCGCCGATCAAGTCCACCCTGTCAGGTTGATGGCGTATCCAAATGGAGATGGCTACTTCCAGCAAGACAATGCGCCATGCCACAGAGCTCGTATTGTGCAGGAGTGGTTCCAGGAACATGAGGGGGACTTTACCTTACTTCGGTGGCCCCCACAATCCCCAAATCTCACTCCAGTTGAGCATTTGTGGGACGAAGTCGAACGAACCATCAGATGGCTGGATCCACAACCGTCCAATCTAGCACAACTAGACAGTGCTATCCATCAGGTGTGGTGTCAGGTTCCTCCCACCACCTTCCAACATCTCATGGAATCAATGCTACGAAGAATCACCACAGTATATAAAAGGTGTCCCAACGAGGTACTGACAGGGTGGTCATAATAATATGCTCATTCAGTGTATTAGGGGCCCCTATACTAAATTCCATTCAACGTTGCTCGGGATGTAACAAAAGCACGTGGTGAAGTGCGATTCTATTGGCTGATTAAGCCTTGCAACTTCCGTGTTCCTCGACGCACACGAAAATGTAGTTCACAAAAGAAAACGGGAAAACTGACTTAAAACTGTAACAATCAGTTCTGAAAACAACTAAAATCATTTAATGTTATTAATTGGGCTAAAAAACATAATAAATTACACGTAAATTGATCATTTTTTAAAGAAATATATAAAAAAAAGTAGATATGGGAGAAATCGTCAACTCTAGTGCCAAACCACAGGACAGAAATCACCATGGGATTAAGGGATTAAGTGATTAAACTATTCCATGGAAAAGATTAAGAACGTTGTGCAGGAAAGAAAACATGTAATCGACCGCTTACAATAAAACAATTCGGATGGCATTTAAATTAAATAAACTAGATTCGGTGACTGATACTTGTTCGAAATACAAACTGCCTACCATCTTAACTATTTGTAAAACTGTTTTTATTACCGAGGTAGCGGAAGCTATATGGAATGAGAAACATCCAGCTGCGTTTATAAAGTGGTTCAGGTCGGATGTAAATGTTAGGCTAACTAAGAGATGCCTATTAGTTATCCCTGAAAAAAGATCTATCTTTATAATAAAACGTTTTCCCTATAACGCTATTAGAATTTGGAACGAGTTACCTTTCTCGGTACGCTCAACAGTATTTGATTGTTCAAATAGCTCATGTATGAACATGTGTACATTTCAAAAGGAGAGTGAAACAATAGTGGAGGTACAATAGTATTACTGACGGACTTTTATCTTTTGTGATTACAGACTTGTTCGTTTTTAATTATTTACTCCCAGATTTTAACTATTTACTCCCAGTGGAGTGTTAAATTAAATAATAATAATAATAATAATAATAATAATAATAATAAATAAGAAAAGGTAATAAGAAAGAGAGAAATATTTTCCTCCCTACCTTGTTAAATCACCAGAAACAATCATATTTTGACTCAATCCTTGTTTGAATTGTTTCAACAGTGTGTGCAGTGAGCAAACCATGCATCGCTAAAAAAAAGTTAGGCCTATTCGAACTCTTTCGTTTGTTTCCGCCTCCAGCCCGCTTGAAAATTAAACGAAGACTTAGAGACTTTGTCACCAGAGGGCTCTGGGGGTCTCAACCAATCGCAGAGTGTAGGCCAACATGACCAATCAGAGACGTTCATAAACGAATGCACTTGTAGAGTCTGCTCCAAAATCCTACCAGAATGCAATGCGAAAGTAAAGAAATGATACTTAAAGAGGGACACAGTGGTTGTACCAGCAGAAAATCATGTTGAATTGATGCATCATTTTGTTATGCTTATTGTTACTCAAGAAAGAAGTTCTGCGATTGTAAGTGATAGGCTTAAGGTTACCTAGAACACTCATAGTTTCTCAAATAGACTTAAATTTTAGCACTCTGAAATGAACTAACTGGGGCCTAAAGAAAGTAAGTTGACTTTTATTTATCAAGAAACTAGGATTACTCTATTCCTCCCTCTGTAAAAAAGGAATACACGACGTGTTCTGTGTCCAAGTAAAAAAAAAAAAAAAAAAAAAAAATGTAACTTATGAATTGAATTTCTTTGTTTTTGTAATTCACTTTGCTCTTATAATTTTTAATTTATGGTTTATGTGTTTCTCCTCACTTTACCCACTATTCTCTCATTACTCTATCACAATGGTGCCCGAACAGGGACAATAGTGGTTGGAGAACACATAAGTAGTACACAAAAGGTTTCGAACATGGATGGGGAACTGGCCCAGGGGGGGGGGGGGTAGTTTCACAAGGAGGAACAGTGTCTGAAGGGAATTTGGAATCTCAGACTGGCTGGTTATTCACACATATCTACCTCCTCAGGGGAAGAGAGAAATCTGGGCTTGGAGGCCTTTCTGGCAGTCGTGGAGGATGTGGCCAGAATGGCCAAATGGGATGACTCTACTTAAGATTAGCATTATAAGAGCAAAATTTAAAGGGGTGGTTGCCAGAAAATTGAGATAAAAACTTACTCTGAATTCTTGGAATCCTTTAAAAGGGTGATGACTTTTAAAAAAAGCTAAAGGGAACCCCTTGGGAGAATTCATTAATGCACAATAAGAAAATAGGGAATCTGTAAACGAGTATGCCTGCAGATTGGAGGTTCTTTGGAAAAATCTGGTACACAAGACGCCCAGCTGGGCGGATAAGCGTAAAGAACTAATTTTAGAAAGGTTCCGGGAAACTGTGCTCCCTATGATTAGGGTATTCTTGCACAGGGACAACCTCAGACTTTTGAAGAAGCCGTTAGCTTGGCCAATAAGTCCGAGGACCTTCATGTAAACTCATCTTATTTGAGTTGTCAAGTTGCTGTACACAAATATTTAAATAAAGTTGTTTTGTTTCAATCCGGTATCATTCATTCAATTCAACACAGTCCACCAGCTCTCAGAGCATAGAAAGTGTACACAACATTTTCTGGTCCTTCGAGCCGGATATTTCAAAACAACTTGCAACTCATGGAACTCCATCCCGTGTCATCTCGGAGCAGCGTGCATCATCCCCTGATTAAGGTTGAGAAACGACCCGAGAAAACGTAACATCGAGCACCATCAAGGAACAACGAGCAATCATCGAGCATACATCGAGCAACCATCGAACATACATCCAGCAATCGTCGAGCACACATCAGTAACAACCAGCAACGTCGATCAAGAAAATCATTGGTTAGAGGGGCGAGTTCCGACTATTCATTATCCATTCTTAAATCCTTAGCGACAATATTTCCCGTTCTCTAATTTATTCTTTCACTGTCTTCAAAGTACATAATCATTGACATTATCTTGCATTTTCAAAATGAGTGAATTAAAAGCTCTGTCAAGGAAACGAAGCGGGAAAAAACATGCATTAAAATTATTCAAAAATCACACAGATTTATTAATTACAAATCAGGATTTACAAATTCAGCAAATTTGCGAATTAGAAAAGCGTTTAGTTCGAATACGGGGGTGTTTGAGGAATTCAGCGCCATTCAAAATGATATCGAAGCTATTTGTGACGAAAGCGATTTAGAAAATCAGTTACATGAAAGGAGTAGCTTTGAAAATGATTATTTTTCAGCTGTTGCGACGGCAGAGTTATCCATCAAAAAATATAATTCTGAAACCAATTCAGGGAACAATCACTCAGTCTCTGACTCCTCCCTTAGTACGATTTTAGTGCCTAACGAAAATTCTATTAAATTGCCCATTATGCAACTGCCTAACTATTCAGGAAATATTGAAACTTGGCTAGAATTTAAAGACACTTTCGTCTCAATTATACATGCTAATCCCAGCATCACAGATATTCAAAAACTACACTATCTGAGATCGTGCCTATATGGGTCAGCGGCTCAAATAGTCAACTCATTGGAAATTAGTCAGGCAAATTATTCAATAGCATGGAAATTACTTTGCGAACGGTATGATAATAAAAAACTTTTAGTTCATAATCATATTCATTCATTGCTTGATCTTCCAAATATAAAATCTGAAAGCGCATCTGAACTGAGGAAGTTATTGGATGGATTATCCAAACAACTCCTTTGTCTAGAAGCATTGGGTCAGCCTGTCAAGCAGTGGAGCACCCTATTGATTTATTTGATCACTCCGAAATTTGATGCCTCCACGAAACGTGAATGGGAGAGTTGCGTCTTTGACAAGGAATTTCTAGATGTTGCACATATTCAATCTTAAATCAAAGAAAGGTGTCAATTGCTGGAAACCTTGGAAAATCAACTGAAACCGAAGAGAAATGTAAATTTTAAATCAAAAATCAAGAAACAAAATCCAATTAATACATTTGTAGCCAGTGAGAAACAAATTCAAACCAAATGTAATTTTTGCAATGGGTTAAATCATTTTATTTTTTCATGTAAGGAATTTTTAAAATTAGATGCCAACAAAAGAATAAATGAGGTGAAGGAAGGAAGTTGTGCCTTAATTGTTTGAGGAAGGGTCACAATCATCAGGAATGTAAATTGGGCAATTGCAAAAAATGCAATAAGAGGCATAATACGCTTTTACATTTAAGCAGACAGACAAATGAGCCCATCTTGGAGAATAATGAGCCACAAAATGAGTCGATTGAGACTATTTTGACCAATTGCAACTCAACAAATCAACACATTATGCTATCCACAGCTCTTATAAAAATAAAAGATAATTCTGGCAAAGAGGTGACAGCTAGAGCTCTATTAGATTGTGCCTCTCAAGCTAGTTTAATCACTTCTGATTTTCAAAATAAATTAAATTTAAACAAAACAAAGGTAAACATCTCAGTAATAGGTGTCAATCAAAAGATAAGCACGGTCAATTACAAGACAGAAATACAATTGCCAATCACGTGATAATTCATTTAAGAGCAAACTAACTTGTTATATAGTCAATAAAATAACTGAAAACACACCTTCGAAAACTTTTGACATTTCAATTTTTAACATCCCTAAGAATATAAGGCTAGCTGATGAAGGTTTTCATAAATCAAAAGCAATTGATATTTTAATAGGTGCCGATTTATTCTGGGATATATTATCCTCAGAGCAAATTAATATAGGCCGGGGGGCAGCCACATTTGCAAAACACAGCCTTTGGATGGATAATCGCAGGTCCTTTTACATGCAGTATGGTGGATTCCAAGGCAATCACGTGCCATTTAATCCAAACACACGACTTAGAGTTAGAGGAGATTACTCTCAAAGGGCCGTCAACTTTAAGTGACACATATTGTGAAGATCTGTTCACAGAAACAACAATTAAAGGCGATGACGGTAGATATATTGTAACCATTCCATTCAAAGCACCTCTACCAGATTTA
This sequence comes from Rhysida immarginata, assembly GCA_023313115.1. Classification (NCBI taxonomy): domain Eukaryota; kingdom Metazoa; phylum Arthropoda; class Chilopoda; order Scolopendromorpha; family Scolopendridae; genus Rhysida; species Rhysida immarginata. The sequence goes on along the minus strand of JAHWFO010070026.1, from coordinate 3,785 downwards.
GGCGAATCTTTACAAATCGCGGAAAATCAGTTCTTTGCGCTAGAAAGAAAATTAGAAAGATTTCCAATGTTAAAGACACAATATACCAATTTTATGGAAGAATACCAGACCTTGGGACACATGACCAAACTTGATGACCCTTTCAATGAATTACAAAATGCATATTACTTACCTCATCACGGCATTATAAAAGATAACAGTCTAACTATAAAGTTGCGAGTAGCATTTGACGGGTCCTGTAAAACTAGTAATGGAACCTCGTTGAATGATATTCAACACATTGGCCCCACTATTCAGCAGGACTTATTTAACATTTTAGTTCACTTCCGAACATTCAAACATGTTTTGTCTGCTGATATCAAAAAAATGTACCGCCAGGTGCTGATCAATCGACAACAACGCAACTGTCAGCGAATATTATGGAGAGCTAGCACTGAAGACGAATTGAGTCACTTCATGCTTAACACGGTTACCAAAGCGCTCCTTTCCTGGCTATATACGCGCTTTGCATCAATGTGCCCACGAGCACAAAGATATTCATCCTAGAGCAGCTAGAATTATTCTATACTTCGTCCAACAAGAGAAAAACAGGGTGTGTTTCTGGTCTGATATCGACTACTCACTCATCCGCAATGCTTTGTGGGATCTCTCCTTCAGCGACTGCACAAGTCAATTTGTAATGGCGACGCCCGTGCAACAACTCTTCAGCCAAACAAGGAAAAACTATTCCCAGCCAGGCTAGGGAGATTTGTGTGGAACGTATTTTGCTACTTTAAAGGAAAATAGTGTTTTAAAAGCTCATCTGCTTTGATAGAAGAAACTTCCAAGGCAACGCAAGTTTCTTTTCCTTGCGTTCGAACAATTGTTCAAGAAGGAAATGAAGCGTCTTCATGCGAAGCTACCATCCCCCTCTCCTCGCTTTTCAACTCCTGGAAAGAAAAGGCCCAGGGAATCTCGAACAACGATATATATAAAATTGAGTTATAAGATAATTTTATGAAGGGTACAACATTTTTAATTATAATTAAAGCAAAGCAACTGAATAATATTAAAGCTTCTGCTGTAATATTATAAAGCGCTTCTTCAATGAGACATGAGACAGAAGTGATTAAGCGCATAAGGCCCCCTTTCTCTGATTGGCTAATCTGAAACTTCCTGTGACACACCCTGTTTTTCTCTTGTTGGATGAACTATAGAAGACTTTTATGTGGACGATTTACTAACTGGAGCTGGATCCCTAGATGAGTGTAAGCAATTGCGCACGGAAATAACACACATTCTTGCTTCATGTGGATTTAATTTAAGAAAATGGGTATCCAATAGCGAACACTTGCGAAATGAATTCACTTTATCAAGCAAGCAGGACCCTGAAGTGTTACGCATTGGTGAGCAAGAACCCACCAGAACTTTAGGTTTAATTTGATCCCCCAGGTCAGATAATCTCCGTTATGAAACTCGGTCATTTCTGAACAAAGTAGATAAAACAAAACGTGAAATGTTATCTACGATATCAAAAATATTCGATCCACTGGGCCTGATCAGGCCATGCGTAATTCTGTCAAAGATCTTCATTCAACAACTTTGGGCTGAGAACTTGGGTTGGGATTATCCAGTGCCTGATAGAATTTTAATGAAGTGGAATTCACTCAAAATTGAATTAATACATTTAAATCAATTAAGCATCCCACGTTATGTCAATTACTCTATCGATTCTGTCGAGCTACATGCATTTTCAGACAGCTCCGAAAGAGCCTACGGAGCTTGTGTCTATTTGAGAGTAAATTCAAACAATCAGGTATCAGTTCACCCGTTTTGTGCCAAGTCCAGAGTGGCTCCCATCAAATCACAAACCATTCCCCGATTAGAATGTGGGGCTTTAATCGCAGCGAAACTAGTAGAGAAGGTTCAACAATCACTGAATCACACAAAAAGCAAAACCTACTACTGGTCAGATTCAAATATAGTTTTAAGTTGGATTCGCATGTCACCACACACTTTAAATACCTTTGTCTCTCACAGAGTGGCAGAAATACAACGACTCATAAAAACTGATACGTGGAGATACATTAATACGAAAGAGAACCCTGCTGATTTGATTTCGAGAGGAATTTCTCCTACACAATTGAACATTTCTATTTGGTGGCACAGCCCTCGTTGGCTGTCTACCAGAGGAAAACTGGCAGACTCCTCTCGGTCATACAGCATTAGGTGAAATCCCAGAGACAAAGCCAGTGAAGTCATTAGCAGTTGTTCAACGGGATCAAGAGACTTTCCCGTTCTTCTACACCATGTCCTTTATATAGCTTCAACGAGTGCTTACTTGGTGCTTAAGATTTTGCAGCAACTGCAAGGTAAAACATGAATTAAGAAAGACAGGAACTCTAAGAATTGAAGAACTGGATCAAGCAACAAAGCGACTGATCAAACTTTCACAAAGGGAATCATTCCCAAATTTATGTAAGAGCCTCACTGTCGAATCCAACACTACCATTAGTAAAAAACTCAGTCAACTAACACCTTTTGTTGACTCAGATGGTTTATTAAGAGTAGGTGGCAGACTGAAAAATTCCAGTTTTAGTTTTGACAAAAAATTTCCCTACTTGATTTCAGGTAAACATATTCTTGCCAAAATTCTTATGATGTATGAACACGGTCGCCTTTTGCATGCTGGTCCTTAACAGACTCTATGCTCCATAAGGGAAAGATTTTGGCCCACGGCGGGGAGATGCTTGGCAAGATCAGTTGTGCATGAGTGCGTAAAGTGTTTCAAAATCCAATCAATTAATGGGTGATCTACCATCCAAAAGAGTAACCGCCATTCATCCATTTCATACAGTATGCATCGATTTTGCTGTGGGCCATTCAGTATTAAAAATAACAAAGGTCGTGGCAGCAGGACATTCAAATGTTATATATGTCTATTCATTTGTTTCACCACTAAGGCCGTACATTTGGAACCAGTGACTGAGTTAACCACCAGTGGTTTCATGGCCACATTTCATAGATTTATGGGTAGAAGAGGAAGACCATCAAAAATTGTATCCGACAATGCTAGTAACTTTGTTGGTGCTGCAGCTAAATTCAAAAAATTATTTCAGTCTTTAGGCAAGGATTTGGCGTCACACATGGCTAACGATCAAATCGAATGGTGTTTCATTCCACCAAACAGTCCCCACATGGGGGGTATATGGGAAGCAGGGAGTAAAGCTACAAAATCACACTTAAAACGAGTACTCACCAATACATTAGCCACCTTTGAGGATTTTCTTACACTATTAATCTAAATTGAATCTGTCTTAAACTCTAGACCTTTACATCCCCAAAGCTCCTCACCTAACGATCTCTCTGATCTTACCCCTGCCCATTTCTTGATCGGTCGGAATTTCACCTTACTACCAGAACCAGATCTAAGAGACATAGCATCAAATCGATCGTGTCGATTACAACACCTGCAACAGATGCATCAGCACTTTTGGAGGAGATGGTCCAAGGACTACATCAGCGAATTGCAACATCGCACCAAATGGAAAGAACGAAAACCAAATAACGCAATTGGAAGCTTAGTTCTCATCATAGACGACAACCTACCTCCCTGGAAGTGGAGGCTCGGCCGCATCATCGATACACATCCAGGTAATGATGGTGTGGTGAGAGTAGTTATTCTAAAGGTGCAAAATGGAACTCTGAAACGAGCCGTTTCACGCATCTGTGTGCTTCCCATTGTCTAGCTGTCTCAAGACTTCTGAACAATTTTATTAACTTGGACAGAGACTCTCATTTTATTA